>OZ030013.1:45182500-45370000 GCA_964023405.1 Apodemus agrarius
TATTCTATCCATATGTTTTATTGCAAATGACAGAATTCCATCCTTTACAAGACCCATTACTGTCTCAATTTTGTGTCAGTATGTGTCTGTGTCTCTTGTGTGTGTGCATGTGTGTGTGGGGGGCGTACATGAGTCAATATGTGTATGTGTGTGCATATATGTTCCTGTGTTTCTTTTTGGATTTGTCAGTGAATAAACCACCAATTAATATTGAAACAGTGTCTTACTGTGTCCTGTAATTCACTATTTAGATCAGATTATCTTCAAAATAAGAGATGGACCTGCCTCTGCTCTAAAGTGCTGGATTTAATGCATGTATCATCATGGCCTGCTAACTATTGATATCTTCACTACTCAAAATTGAATTGAATGGCCAAAAAACATCTAAAGAAATGTTCAACATCCCTTGCCATCAGAGAAATGCAAATCAAAACAAACTTGAGATTCCACCTCACATCACTCGAATGGCTAAGTTCAAAAACTCAGGTGATAGCAGATGCTGGAGAGGATATGGGAAAAGAGAAACACTCCTCCATTGCTGGTAAGATTGTAAGCTGGTAAAAACACTCTATAAATCAGTCTGGCAGTTCCTCCGAAAATTGGACATAGTACTACCTGAGAACCCAGCTGTATCACTCTGGGGTATAAATCCAGAAGATGCTCCAACATGTAATAAGGACACAGGCTCCACTATGTTCATAACAGCCTTATTTATAACAGCCAGAAGCTGGAAAGAACCCAGATATCCCTCAACAAAGGAAAGGATACAGAAAAATGTGGTACATTTACACAATGAAATACTACTCAGCTATTAAAAACAATAACTTCATGAAATTTGCAGGCAAATGGATGGAACTTGAAAATGTCATCCTGAATGTGGTAACCCAGTCACAAAAGAACACACATGATAAGTGATATTAGCACAAAAGTTTGGAATATCCAAAATACAATTCATAGGCCATATGAAGCTTAAGAAGAAGGAAGTTGAAAGTATGGATGCTTCAGTGTTTCTTAGAAGGGCTGGAAGGTAGAAGCATGTAGTGGGTGGGGAGCACCCTCAACGAGGCAGGGGGAGGGAGGATGGGATAGGGAGTTTCCAGAGGGGAGACCTGAAAAGGGGATAATATTTGAAATGTTAATAAAGAAAATATATAATAAAAATAAAGAAATGTGAAGATATGTACATCTTTTGACATACTTATTTAATGTCCTTTATATGTATGCCATGGTAATGAGATTTTAACTCAATAGGAAAAGCAAAGATGTTAATAATATAGATTTCATGTTCTGTTGCAATAAAGTGGAATTTCATGTCTATATTATTGTGTGTTTCATCTAAAGCTTTAAGGAAGATCTAGACCATTCTCTCTAAAAAGTAATGATAACACATTTGAGGAGGTAGATATACTTGTTTACTTAAACTTTATATTCTGACTCACTCTTTCTCGTGTGTGTGTGTGTATGTGTGTGTGTGTGTGTGTGTGTGTGTGCGCGTGTGTGTTAAAACTATGATAGAGAGAAATGTTAGTAAGGATTTTGAGACAAGGAAACCCTCATATTCTGTAAGCTAAAACAGCCATTATAGAAAACAATGTAGAGGTTTGTGAAATGAGTCTATAAAGTAATCTAACAGTACTTGTTCTAGGTTTGAATCTTGTCTCTAAAAGCTCTCCCCTTTTGCCCAAATTTATCTTCTGTAATCTTGTGACTACTTTGTATGTATTTGAATCTCCCTTAAAAGAAATCTTCATTTCCTAGAAGTTCATTTTTGATACTGACATTCTTAGCTCCAGACCCATTAGTATCCCTATGAGCTGTGTAAATAGAAAAAGTAAAGATCCCCTTTGCTGGTCATCCAAGGATGCCAACATGTCCCAATTGCTTTTTCCTCACTTATAAGCAAAGTGGCTTATGAGTAACAAAAGGTAAAGTGATAGTCAGGCAGGCTTAATCTTCCTTATGTTACCAGAACTTAATGCATCATTTTATTTGGTTGTTTTCTCAAAGGTTTCATAATGGATCAAGGAGATAGACTATTTTCTCTCCAGCACCTATGTGGCTGTCTCAATAGGCATTGTATAATCTTTGCATTTCTAGTATGTGCTTGAATTTCTACCTGTGTCCTGATGAGGACCCCAGAAATCAAGTATCTGCATTTTTGTATGTTTGTTAGTTTTGTAAGACTCAGGAAATTCTTAGCCTACTGGGACCTCCTGAGTGAACAACTTGGAGTCAGGAATTGAGGCAAAAAGCAAGAGGAATTTTCTATTCCAACATGTTGGGGTCGCCCTGCACATGGAGAGAGAACGACCAAGCACAGCACACTCAGTGGGCCTTTATACAGTCCTCAGGGAAGCCACCATTAGGGACAACATGATCAGCACAACAGTGTTACCTTTCAATTTATTGGTTGTTATTGAATGAGATAGGTGGCCAATGGTCTCCAAATTACTCTGGGCCTCCCCTAGTGGCAGGGACCTCCCTGTGGTCTTAGAAATGTAATTTAGTCCCTTCCTTCTGGAGGTGTCTGGTGGAATCTTCCAAAATTCCTGAGCTGACCCTTCCATTCCCCACTTTTCTTTTTCAGCATGCTTCAATCCTGAAGCCATTGCTGGTATTCTGATAGCTCATACTCCTGGTCTTCTGTATCTAGATCTTTGTATCTCTGCTTTAGTATCATTAGCTTCACTATACCTATATGCTCCTTAACAACAGCAACCAAGCAGTCCAAAATGTAGAGGCCAAGTCAACTATAGCTGAACAGTAAGGGGTCATAACACGGTAGATTTTATGGTAAGAGTCAAATCAACTTTGACTGTTCTGTCTTTTTTCTCTTGATTAGCCCTTTTAATTATTATTATTTTTAGTAAATATATTCTTTATTTACATTTCAAATAATTTCTCCTTTCCTGTCCCCCCCCCTGAAAATCCCATAAGCTATTTCCCCTCCTCCTGTTTGCCAATTAACCCTCTCCTGCTTCCCTGTCCTGGTATTACCCTACACTACAGCATCAAGCCTTTACAGGACCAAGGGCCTCTCCTCCCTTTGATGTCCAACAAAGCCATCCTCTGCTGCTTATGTGTCTGGAGCCATGGTCAACACCAAGTGTACTTTCTAGTTGAGGTTTTGTTCCTGGAAGCTCTGGGAGTACTGGGTGGCTCATATCACTGTTCCCCCGATGGTGCTGCAAACCCCTTCAGCTCCTTGGGTCCTTTCTCTAGATCCCTCATTGGGGACCCTGTGCTCAGTTCAATGGCAGGCTGAGAGTGTCCCCCTCTGTATTTGCCATGCACTAGCAGAGCCTCCCAGGTAACAGCTATATCTGGCTCCAGTCAGCAAGTTCTTGTGGGCATTGAAAATAGTGTGTGGGTTTCGTAACTGTATATGGGATGGATCACTAAGTGGGGTAATATCTGGATAGTCTTTCCCTCAGACTCTACTCCACACTTTGTCTCTGTATCTTCTTCTGTGGGTATTTTGTTCCCACCTCTTACCCAGAGTATTCTCCAGCATGTAATAAGGACACATGTTCCACTATGTTCATAGCAGCCCTATTTATAATAGTCAGAAGCTAGAGAGACCCCAGATGTCCCTCAATAAAGGAATGGATACAGAAAATGTGGTATATTTATGCAATAGAATACTACTCAGCTATTAAAAACAATGAATTCAAGAAATTCTTAGGCAAATGGGTGGAACTAGAAAATATCATCCTAAGTGAGGCAACCCAATCACAAAAGAACACACATGGTATGAACTGACTGATAAGTCAATATTAGCCCAGAAGCTTGGAATACCCAAGACACAATTCACATATCAAATTATGCCCAAGAAGAAGTAAAAGCAAAGTATGGATACTCTGGCTAGCCCTTTCTTATCTTGACTGTTGACTCTTTAATAACCTCAGAATAGTCTATATAAAAGCAGCATTCCTCAGCTGAGGCAGCTCATAGCCCTTCTATTCTGCATCCCTATTTCTGATAATCAATGGCTGCCCTCAGACTATCATAATTTTCCCCTTGTAAGACCAAAACAGAGGTCCTGTGGCTGTCCCAGCTGCCCCCAACCCCAACAGAAGGGAGATAGTGAGTGCTATAACAGGTTTGTCAGATGGTCACATAGGATGGGGGAAGGAACCAGAATCCTAAGGGACCACCAGGCAGTCATGATCAAAGATGAATGATCTTGAGCTTGAACAGATTATCCACCTTCTGTACTGTCCAGCAGGGTCTCTGAGCGGGGGGCATCTTCAGGTTTCACATGAGAAACATGCACCCAGGCCTCAACACCATCCACCTTGAGGGCGGTGGGAGTGGATACAAGAGCCAGGAAGTGTCCCTTCTACCAGGGTTCCAGCAACAGCCCTGATATCTCCTTATATAGGTCCAGTCACCAATCTAGAAGTGGTGAGGGATCTCTGGCATCCCTGGAGCATATAAGACAGACAGTTTGGGCCAAATCTCATGTTATGGGACACCTCCTGGGAGGGCCCAGTGGACACCATAGGAGTTGGGGTACCAAACAAGATCTCAAAATGGGACAGGTTAAAATATCAGGGGCTGTTCTGGGCTCGCAACAGGGCCAAAAGGAGGGGCACAATCCCCTCAGAGCCAGTCTCCAAGATCAATTTAGTTAAGGTCTTTAGTAGGGTTCTGTTTAATTTTTCTACCTGTCCTGAGCTCTGGGGACCGTAGACCCAATAGACCTTCTAATTAGTCTTCCAATTCCTTATTTACCTTAAGAGACAAAAGCAAGACCATTTTTCAATCGGATTACCTTTGGTACTCTGAACCTTGGGGAAAAAAATTTTAATATCTTTTTAGCTATAATGGTAGCTGTTTCCTGCTTAGTGGGGAATGCATCAACCCATCCAGAGAAAACATGTATAAACACTAGAAGGTATTTTTAACTATATTTTCCTGGTTTAACTTCTGTAAAATCAACCTTTCAATATACTCTAAGCTGCTCTCCCCTAGGTATTTTGCCCCGTTACTCTTGGCTGCATAAGCATTCACTTTCTGACATACCTTAAATTGTTCTACTATATCTCTGGCCCAGAACGTGAGGTCTATTATATATACTTTAGGTCTCTTAACTGCTTGGACAAGGTTTTTATCCCCTGAATGAGTCCATTTGTGCATCTGACCTAGTAAGTCCTTTGCTTACTTTCTGGAGAGCATAGTTCTCCCTTCTGGAGTACACCATTATCTTTCTATTTCTTGGTAATAGTAGGTTGGCTAGCAATCTGAGTCCTTTCTTCTTCCTTATATTTTAAGTGGAGTCATCCCTTAGTTCAGGCCCATTACCAGCAGGTGTTTCTTGTAGGCCCATAACTGGGATAGATTCCTGGAGAGACACTTGTTCTGTCTGGTTATTGCCCCTCCCCCGGGCCACCGAGTCCTGGGCAGTGGATTATACTCTCAGTTTCTGGCTTCATTAGGCCATCCAAGAAGTCCAAGATTTCCTGTTTGTTTCCTCTAAAGTGAGTAGATTTCTCTCTTGGCATACATCCCTGTGGAAATGGGCTGTGGCAGAGGCATACTTGCTATCCTATCTGTGTGGATGTTAATTTTCTTCCTGGCTCCAAATTCCAAGGCCTTAATGAGGGCAATTAGCTCTATTTAATGCATCAGTGTGCCAGGGGTTAGAGATTCTGCCCAGATCACATGTGTGCCATCCACCACAGTAGCACCTGCTCCTCTCTGACCTTCATGGAGAAAACTGCTCCCATCTGTAAACCAGGTAGCCACGGTTTTCAGCAGGGGTCAGTCTGAGAGGTCTCTCCTTTTGGGCCAGGTAGTTGTGACCAGTTAGCCAAGAAGTATATCTGAGCACTCATTTTGGAGATTGTCCCTAACAGAGGGGCAGTCTGGAGCAACTTCAAATGAATGGGATACCCAGCCTATCTTTAAATTCACTGTTCTTTGAGTAGTCCATGAATATATTTTGGTGCCAGTTGCTTTTTGGACCCAAGATCTTTTCTTGGAAATGGGACCATCGGCTTGGAGGACCAAGTATTGAGCCCCTGTGTCCACCAAGAATTGAGTGGGTTTCCCTTTCACTCTCAGAGTTACCCTGGGTTCAGGGAGATGTCTGAACCCTGTCTCCCCTCACTGCCTTTACTCAGGGCTGACACCTTCTCCATTTGGGGGTGTCCCAAGCTCTTCCCAAGGCTTGGGACTTCCTAGTCCTGGCTTCTATTTGTTAGGGCACTCTTGGATCCAGTGGCCTTTCTCCTTGTAATATGTACACTGGTCCTTTTCAAATGGTCTCTCTTTGGTTGGAGTCCTCTTCTCTGCTTTCTCTAACTACTTTAGCCAGGACTCTCTGTAGATTCCTTCCCTGTCACTTTTCCTTCTTTTCCTCTGTTTCTTCTCCTACTCTGTCTCCCTATGATGGCAGACATTCTCAGGAAACTTCACTAAATCCCTCAATGACTTATCTTGTCTTTCTCACCTCTGAAACTTCCTGATATCTCTACTAGACTGATCTATAATCCATTGTCCCAGTAGTTTTATGTTCCTTTCCCCTGGGGTCATAGGTTGTATATTGGCAGAATGCCTGTATGATCTATTCTAGAAAGGCTGTGGTCCCTGTTTAACCTCACATGTCTTGGTCAAACTTGTGGGTTGCTATGAGGATTCCTTGATACCTCCCAATGGTGTCTGGTGTTGGGCCTTCAGGTATTCCTTATATTTTGCCATATTAAAGTTCCAGGCAGGTCTAGTTGGTGAAAGCCCACTATTAAGGATAGCCTGGCCAGTCAATGGTGTCCCCATATCTAAGGGCATATTCCTTCTTGATTCCTGCATTATAAATAAAAAAAAGCCTCAAAGAGAGATTAATAAGTTCCTTAGAAAATATGCCCTTAGTGAGAGAGTCACCACAATATCAGGGGAGGTGGCTTTCAGGTCTCCTCCCACTACTCCCTTGTCCCATATGAGCTGAGGATCCCAGAGCCTGCACTGGCAGCTGGAGGGGCCATGAGAACAAGGGTAGGGAGATAAAGAGAGGGTCTTGGAGCAACAGGTCTGGTGTCGAATGGCCTTGGAGGATCGACTTCTTCTCAGATCCTGATCTCTCTTCTCACTCTTCCTTTTTCCTGAAGGCCAGACCTGTGAGGTGGATCTTTTGAAAATAAAGGCTTTTATCTATGAAGTTAAAAGGCGTCCTCCATTAGATTCTTCCAGGTAACTATATAGGGCACCTGGTCCAAGTACCAGAGGGATTCTGGCCTAATGAATCTCTCCTGTACTGCTTTGATCACCTGCAAGGAGAAGGTCCCTACAGGTGGGTCATTCTGAGAAGCAGAGATTAACTAACTTGCCTTTCAGTCTAGTCTGTCCAACATCCAAAAATTGTTGTCAGTCTAAGTCGGTCTAAGTCCAAGAACACAGAATAAGATACCAACAAACGCAGAGGAAAGCAATTACCACACAGATAGCTCAACCTTGCCACAGTGGGGAGTCCAGATCTAAGAACACAGAGAAAGACAATCAACACACAGTTTACCCCTTACATAGATGCAGTTCATGCCTTCCATGGATTCAGAACAGAGGTGCTCCGATGGCCAGCTCCAGCCTCACAGAAACAAACTAGGTCCTCCTGCCCACAAAGCAGGGGCCAGATAACAGAGCCGCTCAGCCAGCTCTACCTGCACCAAAATAGACCAGATAAAACAGGTTAAAGCAAGACTTGGCTCCCGCCACACTGTCTTGTGATTTTCAGAAGGAGCTGAGCCTTCCCAGCTCACTCTTGGGGTTCTGAAGCATCCTCCAGTCTCCCCAGTGGTCATGATGCTACCATACATCATAGGCTCTCTGAGCCTCCCAGACCAAGTAAACCAAAAGTTCAGATGGGCTTACAGACTCAGATTTTGACAAACAGTGAAACAGAAAAAAACAGTACCTGTGCATGAGACCTCCAATTCATAGCTCCAGTGTTCCCCCAAAAGGTTAATTCCTTGCCAATGCACCAAATGTAAGGCTCAGGGACATCCTGAGTTAACAACTGAGTCAGAAATCAATGCAAAAAGGAATTTACTATTCCAACATGTTAGGGCATCCTGCACAGAGAACAACAATGCACAGCCCACTCAGTGGGCATTTTTACAGTCCTCAGTACAGCCAGGATTAGGCACAATGTGATTGGCAGAACAGTATTACCTTCAAATTAGTTGGTTGTTAGGGAATGAGGTAGGTGGCCAAAGGTCTGCAAATAACTCTGGGCCTCCCCTACTGGCAGGAACCTCCCTGTGGTCTGCAGAATGTAATTTAGTTCCTCCCTCTGGACGGGTCTGGTGAAATCTTCCAAAGTTTCTAAGCTGACACTTTCAGTTTATTTTTTGGTTTTTTAAGGAAAGATGTTAGAATACTTTTCACATACATGTTTGAAAACGTCAGGAACTCTCAGGGAAAACAAACAAACAAAAAAAGAAAACACTTTAGCTCCATAAAAAAGACCATGAATAGACCACTCCTGTAAATGCAGAGTGACCACAGAGTGAAAAGAGCAGCAGATGCTGAGGCTTCCTGGCAATGAATCACTAATTGCACTCCATTGACAAAAGCACCCAAGGAACACCTAGCCCTTCTTTGCTGGAGTGCTAGTGACCCACTGTGTTGGGGAATTCTTTCTCTTCATTGGGGCTTACTGTGCCTCATTTTGGTGTATGTGTGTGTTGTGGTGGTGGGAAATTCTCTGCAAAACATACACACAAAAAGAAGCTTGGTTTATATTTAAGATGAATTCCATGTTCTGTGCTAAAGTTCACTTTTAAGGCTCACAGAACTTTTGAGATATCTTGGCCTCTGTTTTGTTATAAATGCTTGTATTAAATAACGAGTCACTGAGAGCTTTGTATACTCTGCCAAATTTATAAACAAATAGCAAGATCAGTTGCTTATAGGTTACCTCAAAAAGTTAAACTGACATTTATCAGCAACACACTCCATAATGAACCTCACCACAAAGGAAAGACAACTTGCTACCTAACTCGGATAAATTTTTCTGCATGCTGTGCTAGGGCTACACATGTATTCTTAAGTCAAATTCAGTCTTGCCAAATCTTCCTATGACTTCTCTCTATCCCTCTTTCCATCAGCACATTCTCTCTCCTAACCCAGAACACCCAGGCTGGGCTCCTGCCTTCCTCCTCTCTATATTGTCTTCAATACGTTACTGATGCAATTTAAAATGAAAATCTTACTCACTCAACATGAGTTCTCCCAGTTTCTCATTTCTCTTAACAAAATACCCACACATCCTGACCATCATTTCGAGAGGTCCTGTCTGAATTCCTGCTGCTCTCTCTAACCGCGCCCAGGGAAGAAGTCATTTGTGACAGAACAAGAGCAGAAGCTTGACCTGAACAGCAGGAGGAATGCTGGCAAAGCTTCAGGAATATGGTACAAGTCAGTTCGCGTGAGGCTCATTTAGCAATGACACCGAGAAACTAGAAGACACAGATTAAGGGACACACAAAAAAGTACAAAGAAACTAGAAACTAGAAACATGGATCTAAACTGGAAAGCGTTCGGTAGGCACAAAAAGGCAAGTGTACCTTCCAGGTGATTGGAGCCATGTTGTTGGTAGAGAAATGCTGAGATCCAAATTACATGTTAAATAATGACTCCCATGGCTGTCTAGCATACACATGAAAGAAGAGGTTTTGCAAGAGTAATAATGTAAAATAAAAACTAAGAGACATTAGGAAGCAAACAAAGCAATGATCATGGAAATGGAAAGAAAAGTGACAGAAGGGAGCATTTGGGACATTTGGAAGAAAACATTAAATTTTTCTGATGGCAGGATTATTTACCTTAGCTACTGCTGGTGAAAGTGTGTGGAAGAATTCTACAGATATAATGACACCTTTTTCTTATTTGGAAAGCATTCTGGAAACTGTAAACAGCAAGTTAATAGAAGACAGCACCATCATTATTACAAGCAGTGCTGTTTTAATAGTCCTTTGAGTCTGGAGCTTGAACTGGAAGCCATTACTTATTCTTGAAAGAAACCATATTCCAATTGGATGGTACCTAGCCTCGGTAAGATCCTCCAGGGAAGGAAAAAAAGAAACCCTCGAAATCTCTTCTTCCTAGCAACCATGAATCTTTCTAAATGGTTTATCCGTGGCAAAACCTCTTTCAGGTGTTATGCAGCCCTCTTGGACAATTTTTACAGGGATTTGTGACATGCGACTATGGCAGAAGCACTTCTTTAGAGTTCTTTAAAATTCAAATTTAAGTAAAGTTCATGTCTTCAATTGCAAAAGCTATAAAAATAGAGATGTCAGTCCATCCTAGCAAATCACAAAATCTGTTTCACAGGAATGCTGGGATGACTTTCATCTGCTCCTCAGTCTGAGCAGTGTCTTGGGAACTTACAGGGGCTTTGAATGTGTCATAAGCGCACAGCCTTTCCAAATATCTTCAAATACATATACATTAAGCACCACTTTGCCTCTATTCATATCTTGTCCTGACTGTCTTGTTCTTTCTTTATGCCTTTTCACTTTCTTTGCCCTTTCTGTCTGTCTTTTTCATATAAAAACAAAAAGAGGAGTTTTTGCTAACATATTAAAATCATTTAATTGTAAATAGTATAAATAGTTCAGTTAAAGTAGCACTGAGTATGTTTTACATATTTGGAAGGTACTTGATTTTACATCTACCTGTAACATGATAGACCGCCAGGGAATGTGTGTGGAATTACAAAAACTAACCACATACTATGCATTAGATGAATCACTCTCAAATTCTCTTTTAGCTATATTTAAGGTTTTCATTGTTGTTTGCTTGTTTTTTACTGGCATAAAGGCAAGGGAGACCTATTTATTTAAAATATAATTTAAGGGCATAATATTAAATTTAAGAAAAACTTTGATACTTTCTTTTTACTATTGACTTTCATGCTCCGATAATCATCAAGTTTGATCCTCATGTTATGGAATATAACAAGCCCCAATAGCATGTCTATGAAACAGTCCACATGAGGAGATAACTTAAGTGAAATGAAGATCATTTCATTTTCAACTTTCCTCAAACCCCAGAGAAAACCATTGACAGTATCTTCTTTCATCTACAAGTGTTCATCTCAGATCTCAGGATAATCTCTTACCTAAAGTTAGCAGGTTTGTTTTGTTTTTGTTTTTGTTTTTTTTTGTTTTTGTTTTTTTGTTTTATCGAAGGATGTCTGCTTACACTCTATAATGAATCACTTGTGGCTATTTGACTTTTTAACGGCTCATGGATTCTTAATGAAGATCCAAATTGTATTTGTACTCCCCAGCATACAATATTTTGTAAAAAGCAAGATTTGTATTTTATGTGCACAGCTTGGTACCCACTTGTTCGATATCAGCAGCAAATGCCTTCTTGCTTTATTCATGAAGGAAAGAATGATGGAGGTGCCTGCAAGCATTTGCACTTGAGAGCTACTAATTGGGGCTCTGCAGCTACTCAACTTCTTCTGTCGTTCTTCCTTCTTCCTCTTCTTTCTCCCTTTTCATCCTTTCCCTGTTTGGTATTTAAGGCCTTGCTGTATATCTCTGACTGCCTTTAAATGTGTGGCTTTCCTCCTGGACCTGCTTCCTGAACTCTAGGATTAGAGCCCTCTTTTCTAAAGATTTTATTGCTCTAGAAACAATAAAGGAAGTACAGTAAATTAAAACTACTGGATTTTCATGTGATCTTTCTTCCACATAATACATAAATGCATGTATCTACAAATAGAATATAAAAACCTCTAATAGACCTCACTTGTTTCAAAATCAAGCAAATACAGTTTCAACATTATTAGTTATATAGAACATTTAAAATGAACTAAAAATGAAGATAATAATGATAAAACTAGTTTGTTTGTTTTTAGTTGTCAATATCTGAGCAGTAGGGTTGAAATAATTTAAATGATGAGATAAGAAAATAAAACTTTGTAGGATAATGTCATAAAGAGCATAGTACTACTTACACATTTTGACCATTGTAAGTACTACTTTTTTCCAAAATGAACATGTATTTTGTATATATGAAATACATAATTTTACATTGCCACACAATTTTTAAATCTAAATTATATAACATACACTATACATTTAAATAGACTGTTGTCTTCAAATGCACTGAATTGTCATATTTCCTGATTTAAGTTCATGAATAATTATGTAAGTCAACATCATGAAGTAGTAGCCAACATCTAGCCTCAGTATCTTTTCCTATGATTATAACTCCATTTGTGCTACCTAAATACGGGGTACTGGCAATTTTAATTTTATGTATGTATATTCATAGCCAAAAAGTACCATATTTGAACTAAATGATGCATTTTGTTTTTGGACTTTACATCTTCATTAAGTATAATAAAAATATAAACTGAACATGTTCAAAATATACAGCATTGTGTTTGATATATGATATTAAAATATATATTTTGTATTTGCTTTATTGGTTATTTTTTATTGTCTTTATTTTAATTTTAATTGTCTATTCCATTGGCAGAAATTTTCTCATTTCAAACAGATCATATCCACTGTTTGGCTTTCTCTATTGCTTTTCTTGGGTTGTGAAGGGGTTGTTTATACCACTTCATTATTGCCCAAGGCTGGAAATGTGAGGCTGCAACATCCCCTGGGATGATTTGCCTCATGATCTTTTCTCAAGTCTATCCCACTTGGAACATAACAGGATCACATCTTAATAGTAACTACTTATCTTGCACAAAACAGATCAATCTTTTCCATTAGATTTGTCACATGAGACACAAACTCCACTGTAATTGATTTCAAAGTCGTATGGCACCACAGCCTCTATAGCATTGTTCCTATGATAGTCTTGATCAATAGACTTAACAGCTTAACAAAAATAATTACGCAAGCATATCTGCTTTCCTGACACCATTTTGTTTGTAGGTGCTGGAAACAATCTGTCATTAGAAATCCAGGAAGTTAGAAAAGGAAAGTCTGGGTGTCTAAGTGCTGTTTCTTTTTGGCTTTCAGAGGTACTGAGTCCCTCATTTTTTCAGTCTTTTCACAGCTCACAGCACAGTCCATCAGTCCTGGAAGCAGTTCTAATGGCATCTGGATTTGAGGTATGATGCAGGCTTTGTATGAGCAGATGCTTATACAAAAGCTAAAATAGTCCGGCATTAAAAGGATTAAGTGATTCAGTAGAGTTTCTCAGTCGGCCATAATTCAAGACACAATAGTTTAAAATCTTTCATTGCTGTTTTCTTTGATAAAATGTAGGTTTTAACCTTTTGGGAAGTCTTTTTCTACAGTGTCACCAGCAACCCCAGACTTGTCAATTCAACAATACCATACAACTAATGCTTTCACAATGTCTGAGGTAGAAAAGGGAATTGCAATAGGACCGCCTAGGATCCTGTGAGATTGGAAGTGTGACTGTGTGCTCTGGCTAGTTACTTTGTGTATGGAAATGGGAGAGTCAACAATGACATGAGGGAATAAAAATACCTGAGGCAGAGCAGCCAGCCACTGAAAAGAAGAGCATTATTCTATCAGAATATGTCAGAGACAAGTGCTTTCGATGTCAGAATTCAAATTATAAGCCATTAATGTGTCATTTTAGAGCTTATCTGGAGAGCTTTCAAAGACTAACTTTTGTTTGCATCAATAAAGAAAAAATTAATTCAGTCACTTAAAGGTTCCGAGTGGGCATTTCTGCTTATCCTGATTATTTAATTATTCATTCATTTATTTGGTGCATCCTTAATCTTTGGTGTCTGACCATAATTAATCACTCAGTTAGCAAGCACTGATTAGTTGTCTCTTATTTGTCACTACTGCATTAGATAAAACAGTGAACAAACAGAAATGATGTATTCTGCACAGAGGTAGAAGCCCTTTAGGACTCAAAAGTAATAATCCAAATAACAAAGATTGAAAACACATGAGTGTGAATTTTAGCTATAATGGTGAATATAGGATAGAAGGGTAAAGCAATAAAGCCTAGACTCTTAAGTAAAGTTGAAAGTAGCTTCTATATGTCTCAATTCAGTAATGAATTCACTGAATATAAGTTTCAAATAACTAAAGAAAATAGACTGCATGATCAGTAATTGTCCTGAAGGGCTTGAAATTTTGTGTATATATTCTAAAATACATTTATACTTAAAGTGTCATATACCTCTATTGCAGTTAGTGGTACATGTTTCTGCTTTAAATTAATATTCTTCTAAGGTCACAACAGAGTATAATACAGATTTTTTCACTGTTGCCAAATTAACCTGGGATTATTTAATTATAATCAACTAGAACTAGAACAAGTGTATTGATGTGGACAAATGCAATTAAGCTACACCAAGTTGGTGCAGTTCCATAAAATAAATCTAAGAATGTAATTTAGATAAATATGCAGAATGTGGGGTTACTTCACCAAGAACTGCTTCCTGGTAGCAGAGGAAATGCCTCACTGGAAGAGAACATGCTAATAAAGGTCTGAACTAGATTTATAGTCAGATGTTATTCTAGATTAACACAGTGATCAGTTTTATACAATGTCTTTTGCTACTGAGGACCTCCTCAGGGAAAGTTAGACTATATTTAGACTAGACCAACAATGGGTAATAGGCTCATGGGAAGCACTGCTGCACCACTAAGGGCGTGGTTAAATATAGCCTAGGATCATCAGCTCGGGTGAGAAACAAGACAGGCTAAGGCTGAAGAGCGAAGGGTTCCTAAGGTCCCAAGGGCATCAGGTCATGGCTGGAAATCTCATAGAATCAGGAATTGAGGGGGCCCGTGGGCTTGCAATGAGGAGCACAGAGCGGAGTTTTCCAAACTCCTGAACATCTAGACACTCAAGGAGAGTTGGGAACAAAGGTGCCCAGACCTTGGGGTGACACAAAGCCAGGGGCAGGTGGAGGGAGGAACTCTGGCATAGCTCGGGGTAAATTTCTGGGATCCCAAGGGGCCTTCTCTAGGGAGACTTCATTGGCATGGTTTTGTAGAGAAAGGCTTTCTTCGTGCTCACCATGGTAGTTCATGATGTGAGAGACATGACATGTTTGTCCATACCATTTATTGATTGTTCATTGTGGAAAATGGGTACATACAAGTTCCTCAGGGTGGACCAGAGATTAAATACCTTTTACAAGAAGGAATGTGTGGGAAGGGAAGCCTATTGGCTAAACCCTCAGCGCCCATCTAGGTACCTCATTACCTTAGATAGATAGCTCTGTGTTCCTGTGCTACCTGACCAATGTTAACGTTCTTTATGTTTATACTTGTGGTTACATTTTCCAGGCCAGGAATCTGGTCTCAGAGTAGAGAAACTCCTACCATACTCAGGTATAAGGTGCCAGGGTTTCAGAACCTACTTAGTCTTACCAAGTTTCCTGCCACAGTCCACTGCCTCACAGTAGCGTCCATTTTAACCTTTATGTTTAAGTTATACCTTATGAAATATAAATCAGTGTAAGTTTAAGCTAGACTGCTTGAGTATACACTTTTATCTAGTAGAAATGGAAAATGGCTAATGCAGACACACTGAACTCACAATAATGGACCAAGGTTGTGTGAGAAAAACTTATTTATTCTAGCTCAAAATGCTCCTGTTACCTCCAGGATCATTTTAGTTATGTAAGACAGAAAGAAATTTTGTAGTCAAGAAAGTGTATAGAATGGTATCATTAAAACTAAGGAATATTGTTAGCTGGTGGTGGAGTACGTGACAGTCCTTTGTTCAAAGTTTTCTGAACTGTTAACAATCTTGTGATGAGATTCTAGATTTCAGTAGTTATGGATAATGAAAGATTAATCTCATTTGCCTTGGCTTTGTTGTTGTTGCTGTTGTTTATTTGTTTGTTGTTTCTTTGCTATTCAATTTCCAAGTTTATCTTTTGTATTGCACAGAAATGGAATAAGATGGGAAGCCTGTTTAACGCATGAAGCAACAGCTGCTGCTGTGTAATGTGAACCACATCTTGCTAAAGAATCCTGCAGACAACCAGAGATGTTAACTTTCATTTTCCATTTGGAAAGTTCCATTGAAGGGAAAATATCTGTAAGCTTTGACAATATATTTAGACAGTTATTATTTTTCTCTTGAATTCAAAACAGAATTTTCATAATATTTCCAAATTATAATCTGCCCCAACCTCTGCTCCTCTTACTTCCTCCCAAACTCCTCTCACATCTGTATCCACCTCCCTTCAAGCTCTTAAGATAAAAGCAAGCTGGTTTCAGTGGGATAATAACAAAATAGACAAACAGAAGGAAAACAACCAAAGATAAGGCACAAGAACCAAATACCTACTTAGTCACACATGCAGGAATTCTGTAAAATCTCCACATTGAAACCTGAAATATGTACACAAATGACCTGCAGGGTAAATGGAGAGGAAAAATAAATAAATATATATAATAAAAATTGAAATTAAAAATCCCTGTCCGTACTGACTGGTTTTGTGTGTCAACTTGACACAGGCTGTGGAGAGCGGGTGTGGCAGTAGCCTCAAGATGATGCCTGGAGGCCTGCCAAGTCGGATGACTAAGCACCTGACTTCTTCCTGCTCCTGAGTAGGCCACACCTTTCTTAGGCACTGCGCAGGCGTAGCCAATGACGTGTGATCAGACTATTCTATGTGGACCAACTAGAGAAGACTATGTGATGTGGACTGATGAGGCAGACTTGGAGAGGATATAAAAAGGACTGCGCAAGGGGAGTGGGTAGCTTTTTCCCTACATTCATGTTTCAAGGTTCCTGATTAAACCGCATTGAGAAGAACGCTACGTGGTCGCTCTTTTCTGCTGGTCAGAGATAATAGCGTCAAGAGGCTAGAGTTATAGAGATTGGAGCTTCACTTGGGGAAGTGCCTCCATGAGATCCAGCTGTGGGGCATTTTCTCAATTAATTATCAAGGGGGGGCCCTTGTGGGTGGTACGATCTCTGGGCTCATATTCTTGGGTTCTATAAGAGAGCAGGCTGAGCAAGCCAGGGGAAGCAAGCCAGTAATTAACATCCCCCCCTCCAGCCCCCATGGCCTCTTCATCAGCTCCTGCTTCCTGACCTGCTTGAGTTCCAGTCCTGACTTTCTTTGGTGATGAACAGCTGTGTGGAAGTGTAAGCAGAATAAACCCTTTCCTCTGCA
Organism: Apodemus agrarius; assembly: GCA_964023405.1. Taxonomy (NCBI): domain Eukaryota; kingdom Metazoa; phylum Chordata; class Mammalia; order Rodentia; family Muridae; genus Apodemus; species Apodemus agrarius. The sequence continues at coordinate 45,199,611 of OZ030013.1, forward strand.
ACTTACTTCTTGGTCATGATGTTTGTACAGGAATAGAAACCCTGACTAAGACATTGACATAGCATTATGAGGTACTATGAGGTACAGAACATCCAATGATGCCATTGAGGTCATGTTTGCTTTGTCATTTATGGCTAGGCATGCAGCCAACCCTTAAAAGTAGTTTGCATTACTAGTGAGACTCCCTCTGATAAAAGTAAATTTCATTTGCAAGAGCTTATCAGTTGAAGACTTTCTTGGGTTACAGATCGAGGCGTGTTCCCATTTCTCCTTTCAGCTTTAGGTCCCCCATCTCATGCATGCTTGCAAAGGTCCTGTGCATGATGTCTCTTTGTCTGTATGATCATAAGAACTTTCATCATGTTAATTTATAGGGCCCTGTTTCCTTGGTGCCCTTCATCCTCTCTGGCTCGTACACTTCTTCCCTGTCTCCTTCACAAGTTTTCTTTAGTCCAGAGGAGAAGGGTTTGATGGAGGCATCCTATTTAGTACTTAGTGTTCCAAGGTCTCTCAGTCTCTGCATATTTTCTGGCTAGAAATCTGTATATTTTTTCACATTTACTGCAGGAGGAAGTTTCTGTGATGATGGCTGAGCAAGGCACTGATATATTAATATAGCAGGATGTCATTAGGAGTCATTTTATTGTTATATTTCTACTTGTTCAGTTGGTTGGTTTATTTTTTATTCGTTTTAGGACAGTAGTATATGAATTTACCTTAGGTCTCTTGAGTCTTTGGTTCTTCTGGTTCTTGGATACCCAAACAGTGTGGGGTATGTTTGCATCTTATAGAGAGGGCCTTGGGTCAAATCAGATACTGATTGATTACTCCCACAAGCTTTGTGCCATCATTGCCCTAGAATGTCTTACTGGCAAGACAGCAATGAGAGCATGCAGAGTATATTCCTGCTTTAAAGATGCTAATACATAATGGTGAAGGCTCTATGAAGGCATCAGCTTGACTTCTATAGGTTCAGTGAGTTGTATAGGTGTGGTCTTGAGCAATGAGGCCTTTCTGACAGTTTATAGAGATCAACCTATCATTTTGGCAAGAGCTTGGGATGTTGATAGATGCTCATGGGACCCCTTCGGCTAACAACTCCATTAGATGTAACATATTCCCAATACTGGAAGCATAATTACATGACAAGAGATATCCAGTTGGGGTTCTCACTCCCCTGTTACATGGTGATTTTATTTAGACCACTCTTATATTTGTATAAATTTTATGAATTTTCTAACCTATTAAATTTCCAGTCTATGGTACAAATGGCCATTAATTGTAGTAGTCTCTCCCATTGATCAAAATCTCATCCATTCTTCTTTGATTTGAACATCCTATTCCAGTCCTCTGATATTGATCTGTGACCCCCTATTCTATTTTCACTCCTAGGGGTATCTATCTGCCCCTGTCCTAGTCATTTCCTCTATACCTAACCTCTGTCATTCAACAATTACAGCTTGGTTACATTGCCTTAACAGCTAATATATATCATTATTTGTCTTTCTTCATTCAGATTACCACTTTGTCCTTTGCTTTTGCTGTGTTTCAACCCTCAGAGAATAATGTGATTTGGTTTCTGTGCTTTACTGGAGGCATATTATCCTGGCTGTTATAGATTGTGTCTATGCTGTTGTTTAGGTAACTAGTTTAGAATGATTGTAATTCTAGATGCTTACATTTTATCTGTTTTTGGGTGCAAGGATTTTTGGTTTTAGTTTTAGTTTTTGTTTTTTTACTTTGTTGTTGTTGTTGTTGTTGTTGTTGTTGTTGCACTTTCTGGTGTTTAGGAAGTTGTGGTGGCTCTGTATTGCCTGGTATGGAATTCTTATGGGATCTGCTAGGTGCGGTCATGAAGATTTCCAAGTAAAATGTGTTTCTAGATATTAGTAAGTAACACATAGGGAAGGGAATAGGAGAAGCCACAACAGGTAGTTCACTGCAGAGTTTGGAAAGAGACTTGGGATTTGATTAGAAGAGCATAGAGAGCAAACTGAAGCTTGCCTGTCTGCGTGTCTGGCCTTCTTGCTTTTCTGGCAGGTTTTTCTGACAGGTTCTCAAGAAATGCCCACTGGAGTTGGGGCTGAGATAAAAGGATGAACAGAGAGAAACCTGAAAAGATCTCATGAATCCACTCAGTAGGGCAGAGAGGATGAGGTGTAAGTGTTGCTACAGAATTGGTGGTGAGGCTGAGGCATTGCACTTAGGAGAAGTGAGAATGGTGGAGTTCTGCAGTTAGCCTGTCTTTGGTTAACTCCTTGGATGGAGGATGGCCTGCAGGTTTCTGGAGGAATGCCTACTGGGGTTAAGACTGGGATGATGTACTGAGTGGGGAGATCAAAGGTTGGAATGGAAGATCTGTGTGATGCACTGGAGATGTGGGCAGAATGAAAGAGGTACAGTGGGAGATTTCCTAGAGATCTGGGAGTGAGACACAGGACTGGATTTGGAGGAGAGGTGGAAGAGATGAAGGTCCATTGTTAGCCTACATGCTCCCTGACCAGGATGTTCTGCAGATTGCCAGGGTGCATGTGCCTTGTTTTCTCTTGATAAGCACTACAATCTTTAGTTTTCTGTTCACAAATAAAATTCATATTTCACACCAATTATCTGATTCTGGAGAAGCGGAAAATGGTGCTTAGAATAATGTAATTTGGGGAAATAACATGTATTGAGGGTTCACTGTGTACAGGATTTAAAAAGCTCTATAATATGAAACCAAAGAAATGCAAAACAGTCTTGATTTCAACGAGAATCACAGTGGTTTTCCATATAAATTTATTTGGTTTTAAAAAAGGAGAGTTTTTATCCCCCATGTAAAACAAATTGTTAATACACTACATATTTAAACACATAGCAAGAATTTATTCTTTAAAGTTACTGCAAATAAGGTATTTGGGGAAGCAAAAATACTGTAATAAATATTTGTTTGAAGAAATTTTCTTCCATCAACATGATGGTTCATAGTTATTGGTAAAGATAGAAGAATATTATAAGATAATATACTTAAAAATACTTTTATGGTATATTTTATTTAGGATGATAGTAAAAATGATAATACACACTTATAATTAAAATAATGTTCAATATCAAGAAAATTACATATGTAATTAGAATTCTAAAAATAAGATTTGAACTAGAAGAGTGACATTTGTGCTCAAACTTGAAGAATTAGTGAATTAGGTAAAGTGTTTTCTAGGCAATCATTATTTTCTGATGAGGAAAATTATGTCTGATGGGACTGGAATTTATACCAAGTGAACAGATGAAGAAAATTCACACCTTCCAAAGAGCATTTATTTATTTAAAGAATCCATTGGTGCAAAGGTGACACTTTGTATATGAACTTTGTATTAAAGTTTTTGAAAGCAATCAGTAAGCAGAAGTAACGGGATTTGTAGTATTTGCTAAATCAGGCTCTTAGATTCTCTACTATGTCATAGTCAATCACCATGGGAAAAATATTTTTAATAATATAATATAATATAATATAATATAATATTTTATAATACATTATTAACATTATGTTAATTAATATTTAGCAATGATAAAATATATTAATAATATTTTATTATATAATATTATGATATATTATAATATATTAAACATATATTATAATTATAGGTTTGGACTTTACCTTGTTAAATCATGTTTGTTTTAGTTAGGGAAACTCTCAAAATTACTGAGAAACATCTGAAATGACAGCACTGTCTTTTGAAATCAGTAGAATTTGAAGTCCAAAGCTGAATGTGCATAACACCACACACTCAAAACAGAACTAACATAAAAGTGTGATTCAATAAGCTTTTTATACATTATAGTGGAGAGAAATCTGATTCATGAATTTGTCATTTGATTTTACATTAGATGTTGGGGAAGATTTTTATTTTATGTCAATCTCTAATACACTAAAAATGCATTTGTTCTGTAGATATAGGCAGGACTCCATGTCACTAATGTTACTGGGGGTTGAATCCAAATCCTCAGCAATAATTGACATTCATTCTACCATTTATACATGTGCTTCATTGCTGAATAATTCTTATGACCATAGTAATCATATTACTATGAATTAATAGATATATAGGTCTTTAGCAGCTCATAGCATCCAACATAGTTGTATGTCTTTTAAGAAATCTTGTTATGGATAGTGATTAGAATCTGAAATATTTTCTATTTAAAATATGTTAAATTGAAGTCAGAAGACTTCTAAGAATGTTTGAAATAACTTAACCAAATTAAGTAGGAAAAAATAATTTAAACACATTTCAGTTTATTGATCTTAGAGAAAGCCAAGCAATGGAAGCAATCAATTCACAGGTAAACTTAGTTACTAGTTAACTTGTCTTCCACCGTATTTCTACTGTGAGGTGAAGACTACTCTTATAAAGAAAAATCATTATAACAGGTACAGTCTCTTTGACCTTGCTGCGTGTTTCTTTAGCTTTAGTAGGTCTAGAAAAGTCTCCAGAGTTTTGTGATTGGATCAGTGAGTACATGGGAATAGTACTAACAATCAAGAAGTATAAAAACAAACCATGGAATGTTGCAAGGCATTATAACAGGGTTATAGAAGATAACAAGGTGATAATAATCAAGGGAAGATATTAGTCCATTCACCTGCCTTAGAGAAAGAAGAAGATGGTTATGGCAAAGACACAGGTAGAGACACAAAAGAAAAACCAGGAAGAAAATAATGAACACGCTTTTAAAATATATATATATATATTATTTTGGGAGACTGTATAGCACAAGGATGAAGAAAAATATATGCATTTCCACCTGTACTACATATTATTGTTAATTAAGAGGAGTATATATATATATATATATATATATATATATATATATATATATGTCTGTGTGTCTGTTTCTGTATGTATGTGTGTTATTCAACCATCCAATGTTTTCATTCCTGCGAAAAGAAAAATACCTCAGTCACCATATACTAACAGTCTCAATCTCAAACCATTTGTAAAATTACTCTTTGCCAACATCCATATGCCAGCTTATCTTGACATTCTGTAGCTTCTATTGTTTATTAGAACAGCATATATATTTTTGAACCAGTTTACTTATTGTATTTCACAAAAAAAATTGTTGAGAAATACATGCAGTATGAATTTTCTGGTTTCAGCATACCTTAAAGTTGGCCTGGACGATGAACCTCAGACAGGTAGAGCACATGGCTGCTGAGCTTACATTTCATTTATCCACAGTTGACCTTTGCCTCAGCTTCATCTCATAGCCAGTGTGAACATGACTGCCATGACTTTTTCTGCCCATGACATATAATCAATATTCAGAGCATTAGCCATCCTTCTAACACCTATGCAAAGGTGAAAGTTCCGGAGGTCACCAGGTTTCAAGGAAGCCCTCCAGCCGACCAGACTTGCACTGCTGTATTTAATCTATCTTGTTAAAATATTTAATGAAAATGCAATTTCTCACTGGTGCATTGGTCTAAAAGTGTCAAAATAAGTTTTCTAGGAAATGTTATTCTAGAAAGAACTGCTGAGGGAAATTCTTCTTTTCTGTAGGCAAAAATGTTGTTTAATCAATTTTGAAATCAGAGATAAATGAATAGGTTGTAAAAAAAAAATCATCCCATCACTTTGCAAGGTTAGACTAATAAAAACAAAGAGCTTCAATCCACAAATACTATAATTTGACTGGCTTTAAATTACAAATGCCAATTCGTATCCCACAAATGCAAACTCAAGGAGAGAATATCAATGGAAAACAATTACTACGTGGATTTTCTGCTCTGGACCCACGTAATAAAATACATTTAGTGTTTTCAAATCAATGCTGGAGGAAATGTCAAGGCTGGGGTATGCATGAACTCATTTTGCAGAGTTGTCCAAAACCATTAACTTTCTGCACTTTAATTAGAAAAAGCAATGTAAAACTCTTCTCTTGCTCAATTGTATGGAATTCAAGACTTTTGGTATGGGGAAAAGACCTGAATTTGTGAGATCTCATAAATTCAATAGTATTCTTACAATAACTGCAATGGATACTAAAAATGTGTTTCTATTTTTATGGCCAGAAGCTTGATATTATAATATAAAGCTTAAGCATACAAAGATAATGAATATTGAAAGGAGAAGATAATTATAGGAAAATTAAGATTGTTAAGTAGGCTCATAATAGTATAAATTGTTGTATATTGTATTAAACTACATTATTGTAAGCTCAGTTTTAGGGTTGAATTTTGCATGGCTAGTAAGATATTATTGAAGACTGTTATTAACAAACACTAGTCTTTTTTTCTGTTTATTCAATATATTGTTCCTTCCTTCTATATATATTTAAGAATACATTGTGTTCTAACTCTAAACTATGCAAAAATGTACATGCCTAAAGCAAAATATATTTACAACTTTAGGTATAAGAGTCATGTTTTACCTGGAATATTTTGTGCTTTATGATAATCTCAATTCCTGCATTAAAATTGCATTCTCATGTTTATCATACAGATATATTAGTAATGTTAATGAATGAAAAGCTTAAATAAAAACAGGAAACAATAAAGAGGTAAAAATGGGGACTGTGGGGTCCTAGGAACACCCAGGTTAGACCCTGAATGTCCTACCCACTGACTGATAGGTCCATCTCTGGTACAGACAGCAAAGATTAAGTGTACTCTGACACCTAAACTCCCCAGTCATGCCCATCCCTTCCCTTCCTGGGAAGGCCTGCTGGACCTCAGAAACATTTATTTCCATCTGGAGCACATCCAATAGAGGTTAATTGCTTGCTGTTCCCTGATCTCCATTGTCAGGCAAAAGAATCTACCTGCCACCCTGAGGAATCCTGACAGTATCAGGAATATCCAGCCAACAAAAGAGAGAACCAGATAGTTAAAGGCCAGCATAACACAACAAACACAAGCTAGGGCAATATAGAACCATCAGTGTCCAGTTATCCACCTACACCATTCACTGAGTATTTTAACACATCTAAAGCTTAAGAAAACCCTAAATACAATCTTATAAAGATCATAGTGAGACGTAAAGCAGAAATGAATAAATCCCTCAAAGAAATACAGGAAAATACAATCAAACAGGTGAAATAAAAGAATAGAACTCTTCAAGATCTGAAAGTGGAAATAGAATCAATAAAGAAAACACAAACAGAAGTAACCTTGTAGATGGAAAATCTAGGAAAGAGAACAGGAACTACAGACATAAGACCAAGAGAATAAAACTGACAAAAGAGAGAATCTCAGGCATTGAAGATACTATAAAAGAAACTAATATGTCAATCAGACATTGTTAATTGTAAATATCCAAGAAATCCAAGTTACTATGAAAACCTAAGAATAAAAGGAATAGAAGAAGAGGACTCCAACTACAAGGACCAGAAAATATTTCAACATGATCATAGCAAAACAAACAAACAAACAAACAAACAAAAACCCACTTCCACAACCTAAAAAAAGGAGATGCCAATAAAAATACAGAAAGCTTATAGAACACCAAATAGATTGGGCCAGAAAATCCTCCCACCATATAATAATAAAATCACTAAATGTATCAAACAAAGAAAGAATATTAAAATCTTTAAGGGAAAAAGGCCAAGTAACATATAAAGGCAGAATTACACAAGACTTCTCAACAGAGACACTCAAAGTCAGAATGGCCTAGGGAGATACCTTGCATACCCAAGGAGGCAAGTGAAGTTGGCCCAGACTGCTATATCAGCAAAACATTTAATCACTATAGCTCAGAAAACAAGATATTCTGAGACAAAACCAAATTTAAGACACACACACACTCACACACACACACACACACACACACACACACACACACATTAATTCAGCCTTACAGAAGATAGTTGAAGGAAAACTCCAAACCAAGAAGATTAACTCCACCCAAGAAAACACAGGAAATAAATAATCTCACACCAGCAAAAACCTAAATAAAAAGAAAAGAAAAGAAAAGAAAGAAAAGGAAAGGAAACACATCTACACACACTACCATCACCAACATTGAAATAACAGGAATTAATAATCACTGCTAATTAATATTTCACAAAATTACTAAACTCAATCCCCCCAAAAGACAACAGGCTAACAGAATGGATGCGTCTGCTGCAACGGGATCCATCATTCTTATGCATACAAGAAACATACCAGAGCAAGAAAGATAGATATAATACCTCAAAGCAAAAGGCTTAAAAAAACAGTCTCCAAATTGAAGAATATTTGGAAGGAGCTGAATATGATGGCAACCCCATAGGAAGACCAACAGTGTCAATTAACCTGGAACCTTGGGAGCTCCCAGAGAATAAGTCACCAAGCAGAGAGCATACACAGGCTGGAATGAGGCCCCTGGCACATATGTAGCAGAGGGCTTCCTCATCTGGTCACAGAGAAAAATGTGTCTAATCCTGTAGAGAATTGATGTTCCAGGGAAGTAGCTACTCTAATATCTAATATTAATATCTAATAAAATAAAATTCCAACCAAAATTAATTAAAAGATATGGGGAAAGACACTTTATATTCATGAAAAGAAAAATCCACCAAAATGAAGTTTCAATTCTGAACATCTATACCCAAAATTCAAGGGTACCCATGTTCATAAATGAAACATTATTAAAACTTAGTTCACACATTAAAATTCACACATTAGTGGGAGAATTGGTGAGAGTATACCACTCTCACCAATGAACAGATCATCGTGATAGAACCTAAACATAGGACTAATGATACTAAAAGATGGTATGAATTAAATGATTTTAGGATAGCTATAGAACCTTTTGCCAAAACCAGAAAGAAGTTTCACCCAAACCTTCCTCTATCGGTCTACTAAGGAACGATCCAGATGTCCCTCAAATGGACAAAGAATATATGCTACATATGTGCCAGGGGCCTCATTCCAGCCTGTGTATGCTCTTTGCTTGGTGACTTATTCTCTGGGAGTTCCCAGGGTTCCAGGTTAATTGACACTGTTGGTCTTCCTATGGGATTACCATCATATTCAGCTCCTTCGAAATGGATAAAGAAAATATGGTACATTTACGCAAAGAAGTACTACCCAGCTAGTAAAAAAAACAAGACATCATGAAATTTTTAGGCAAATGCATAGAACTAGAAAATATCATCCTGAGTGAGTTAACCCAGACCCAGAATGACACACATGGTATGAACTCACTTATAAATGGACATTAGCCATAAAGCACAGGATGACCATGCTATAATCCCCAGACCCAAAGAAGCTAAGTAACAAGGAGGTTCTAAAGAATGCTTACATCCCACTCAGAGGGGGAAATAAAATCGACATTTGAAGTGGATGGAAAAAATGAGGTGGGTGAGAGAAAGGATGGGGAAGGGAACACTTGGGGATGATATCAGGTATGGGGAAAGCAAGGGCTGGGAAAGAGAAGGGAAATTGGTATGATGGCATCTCTTTTTTTATAATCATTATAATTCTTTATTTACCTTATTTATTTTCTTTTTTTCATTTTTTATTCTATATTCTTTGTTTACATTCCAAAGGCTTTCCCCTTTCCTAGTTCCCCCCACCATTTGTCCCATAAGTCCTCTACCCACCCCAACTATTCCCCAATCACCCCCCCCACACACACACACCCTTTCTCTGTTCTGATACTCTCCTACAAAACTGGATCCAATCTTTACAGGCCCAGGGTCCTCTCCTTTCTTCGTCTTGGGAATCCTTTGACTTGCTAATTTTGCCTTGAGTATTTAGGGCTTCTGGGCTCATTAATATCCACTTATCAGTGATTGCATTTCATGTGTATTATTTTGTGATTGGGTTAACTCACTTAGGATAATATTTCCCAGATCTAACCATTTGCATTAATACAAATTGCATTAATTCATTATTTTTAATTGCTGAGAATTCCATTGTATAAATATACCACATTTTCTGTATCCATTCCTCCTTTGAGGGATATTTGGGCTCCTTCCAATTTCTGGCTATTATAAACAAGGCTGCTATGAACATAGTGGAGCATGTGTCTTTATTGTATGCTGAGGAATCCTCTGGGTATATGCCCAGGGTCCTCTGGAAGTGTCATGCCCAATTTTTTGAGGAACCGCCATACTGATTTCCAGAGCAGTTGTACCATCTTGCAATCCCACCAACAGTGGAGGAGTGTTCTTCTTTCTCCACATCCTTGCCAGCACCTGTTGTCTCTTGAAAAAGCTGGAGACACTTGGGACACAAAAGGCTCCTGAGATGGTAAGGGGATGACCCTCATTGAGACTCTGGCTGCAGGGATTATAGATCCTGAAGGGACCACTTCCTGTAGTCAGGCAGGACTTCCAGTGGAGTGAGGAAGACAGCAACTCATCCACAAAACTTTTGACCCAATATTTGCCCCAAATACAATATGTGCAGGGATAAAAATGGATCAGAGTTTGAGAGAATGCTCATATTGTCTCATCTTGAGTCACACCCCATGAGAGAGATCAACTCCTGACACTATTAATAATACTCTGTCTTTTTTTTCACTTGGAAGCCCAGTACTACTGTCATCTGAGAGGTTTCATCCAACAGATGATAGATACAGATACAGACACCCACAGCCAAACATTAGAAGGGTCTCTGGGAATCCTGTAGAAGAGGGAGGGATACAATTGAGCAAGCTAGATGGGATGGGGAAACCACAAGAAGACAACAGAGTCAATTAACCTGGACCCTTTAGGCTCACAGAGACTTAACCACCAACCAGACAGATGCATGGGCTTGGCATAAGCTTCTACATATATATAGCAAATGTACATCTTTTTTTTCATGAGGGTCCTCCAAATATTGAAGCGGGGACTCTCTCTGACAGTGATGCCTGCATTTGGATCTCATTCCCCTAGCTGGGCTACTTTGTCCAAAGTCAGTGGAGATGACTTAGTCCTACTGAAACTTGATATTCCAGAATAGGTAGTTTCTCATTGGGTCCTCCCCATCTCTGAGGAGTAGGGAACAGGGGAATGGGAGAAGGAAGTGGAAGGGTGGGACTAGAGAAAAAGCAGAAGGGGGCTGTATTCAGGCTATAAATTGAATGAATGAATGAATAAATAAATACATACATACATAAATGAATAAATAAATAAATGCATAAATACATAAATACATAAATAAATAAAGAGTTGAAGTGGTTCTACGATGCATTTTGAAGTTACTCAAAAAAATCACAGCAACTGTTCATGGACTCCAGCTTTAAAACCGACTTGCTAGCCATTCGCAAATTGTGCTGATATCTTTAAAATGAAGAGTTAATACATATAAAGTTTAGAATTTTAAGATTCTCAGATGTCTAAGCTTCTGTTTTAGATGGATCCCTTGTTGAATGAACAGTCATAAAGGATCTCTCCAGGAAGACAGTCTTTACTACTATCTTGGAGTTATGCAAATGCTGATGTTATCTTTTTTTAAATTCTCTTGTTATGGTATTGCATTAAAATTATATTTTCTATGAACAGCTGGATTACAATTACTTGTCGCATTCTAAATAGCAAGCTCCTGATTGCAGTATGTCTCTTTTCAGGAAAAGTTTGATCATTGACTTAAAAGTTTAAGTTGGCATCATGAATTTTCTAAAATCATTTCTGTGGATGAGAGTTGTCTTGAAGACAAGTGAAAGTAGTCTTTTGAATTCATTCGCAGTTAATATCTACCATATTCTAATTGTAATGTGGCTTCTTGCATGCCATAAGTGCATATAAATCCAGAGAGTCAAATATATACATATTAATAATAAGTTATTAATTATTAATTAAGAGAGAAAGGAAGGAAGATTTTAAAAAAGAGTTTATGGTATATGCTGTTGTTTGAATGAAGGTATCTTCTTGTCTTTTGTAAAATTCATGTTAATCTGAGGAAATTTACCTCAGTTCTATTTTGTCATTATTTGATGGGTTACTCATAGTTAGAGTGGTAACAAGTTAATATATGTCTCTGCCGCCATCTTTGCTGCTGCTTGGACTGGACAAGAGGACTCGGGTCCCTGAGATATGCCGAGGGCTGAGAAGCACCTTAAGAGATGTTCAACATCATTAGTCATCAGGGAAATGCAAATCAAAACAACCCTGAGATTCCACCTCACACCAGTCAGAATGGCTAAGATTAAAAACTCAAGAGACAACAGGTGCTGGCGAGGATGTGGAGAAAGAGGATCACTCCTCCATTGTTGGTGGGATGGCAAGATGGTACAACCGCCCTGGAAATCAGTCTTGTGGTTCCTCAGAAAATTGGGCATGACACTTCCAGAGGACCCTGTCATACCACTCCTGGGCATATACCCAGAGGATTCCCCTGCATGCAATAAGGACACATGCTCCACTATGTTAATAGCAGCCTTATTTATAATAATCAGAAACTGGAAAGAACCCAGATGTCCCTCAATGGAGAAATGGATACAGAAAATGTGGTATATTTACAGAATGGAATACTACTCAGCAATTAAAAACAATGAATTTATGAAATTTGTAGGCAAATGGTTAGAACTGGAAAATATCCTAAGTGAGGTAACCCAATCACAAAATACACATGGAATGCAGTCACTGATAAGTGAATATTAACTAGCCCAGAAACTCTGAATACTCAAGACACAATTAACATATCAAATGATTCTAAAAAGAAGGAAGGAGAGGGCTCTGGTCCTGGAAAGGCTTGATGCTTGATGCTTGAAGGGGAGTACCAGGATAGATAAATGGGAGGGGGTGATTGGGGAATGCGCTGAGGGAAGAGGGTTTATGGGACTAGGGGAGGGGGGAACTGGGAAAGGGGAAATTATTTGGAATGTAAACAAATAATACAGAAAATTAAAATAAATAGATTATATAAACAAAACAATTTGTAATCATCCTGGCATCTTATACATACATGGATAAAAAATACAGTTATTTAATTTGGTGGAAATAATTGTTCTCAGGTAAATTCATTCTTTCTTATTTCCTCTTCTTCCTTTTCCTCTTCCTCTTCCTTCTTCTTCTTCTTCTTCTTCTTCTTCTTCTTCTTCTTCTTCTTCTTCCTCTTCCTCCTCCTCCTCCTCCTCATCTCTTTCTTCATTTTAAATTTATTCTTCTCCATATATTACATTCAGACCAAAGTTTCCTCTCCTTCCTTTCCTCCAATACACCCACATGCCCACCTTCCCTATTATCTCAGAGCCAATCACCCTCCTCCTCCTCCTTCCTGTTGTCCTCCCCCCCACCTCCACTTCACTTCAGAAAAGAACAAGCCTTACAGAGACATCAACCAAACATATCATAGTATGTTAAAATAAGACTAGGCACATATCATCATATTTTATGTTTGATGACATAACCCAATAGGAAGAAAATAGTCCTAACTCCTCCATTTTCTCAACACCCCATATTCAGTCAAATGGTTGGCTGCAAGCATCCAACTCTGTATTTTTTATTATTATTATACTATTTTTATTAGATATTTTCTTTCTTTACATTTCAAATGTTATTCCCTTTCCTGATTTCCCCTCCAAAAACACCCTATCCCATTCCCCCCCCCCTGCTCACCGACACACCCACTCCCACTTCCCTGTCCTGCTATTCCCCTATATAGGGGCATTAAGCCTTCTCAGGGCCAAGAACCTCTCCTCCCTTTGATGTTCAACAAGGCCATCCTCTGCTACACATGCAGCTGTAGCCATGGGTTCCTCCATGTGTACTCTTTGATGAAAGGACCCAAGGAGCTGAGGAGTTTGCAGCCCCATAGGAAGAACAACAATATGAACCAACCAGTAGCTCCAGAGCTCCCAGGGACTAAAATACTGACTCCGTATTTGTAAGGCTCTGGCAGGGCCTCTCAGGAATTAGCTATATCAATATCCTTTCAGCAATCCTTTCTTGGCACCCCCAATAGTGTTAGAGTTTGATGACTGTATCTGGGATGAAGCTCCAGGTGGGACAGCCTTTCCTTCAGTTTTTGATCTTCACTTTGTCTCCCTATTTGCTCCCATGAGTATTCTGTTCCCCTGTCTAAAAAGGATCAAAGCACCTACACTTTAGTGTTCCTTCATCTTGATCTTCATGTGGTCTGTGAATTGTATCTTGGGTATAAAGAAATTTGGGGCTAATATACACTTATGATACCAAGCATACCATGTGTGTTCTTTTGTGATTGGGTAACCTCAATCAGGATGATATTATCTAGTTTCATCCATTTGCCTAACTCCTAGGAAGAACTACAATACCTACCAACCAGACACCCCAGAGCTCCCAGGGACTAAGCCATCAACCAAGGAGTACTCATGGCTCTGGCTGCATATGTCCCAGAGGATGTTATGTCAGACATCAATAGGAGGAGAGGTCCTTGATACTATGAAGGTTTGATTGATGCCCCAGAGTAGGGGAATCAAGGGCAGGGAGGTGGGAGTGGCTGGGTGTGTAGAGGAACACCCTCATAAAAACAGAGGGAGTGGGTAGGAGAGGGGGTTTTCAGGAGAGGGGGAAACCTGGTAAGGGGATAACACAATCACTGATAAGTGGATATTAATGAGCCCAGAAGCTCTGAATATTCAAGGCACAGTTAGCAAGTCAAAAGATTCCCAAGAAGAAGGAAGGAGAGGACCCTGGTCCTGAAAGGACTGGATCCAGTTTTGTAGGAGAGTACCAGAGTAGAGCAGAGAAATGGTGGGGTAGTGATTGAGGAATAGGCGGGGGTGGGGGGTGGGGGGTGGAAGAGGACATATCGGACATATGGTGAGGGGGGAACGGGGAAAGGGGAAAGCCTTCGGAATGTAAACAAAGAATATAGAAAATAAAAAAATTGAAATGTAAATAAAATATAAAACAAAACAAAACAAAGCAAAATGAAACGAAACAAAACAAAACAAAACAAAATAAAATAAAATAAGAAAGAAAATAGTTCTAAATGCAGCTAAAGAACAGAGACACCCCTATTTCCACTGTTAGGAGTCCCACAAGCAAGATTATCAAGCTATACATCATAACATATATGGAGACAACTTAAGATAGACTTATACAGGCTTCTGGACTATCAGTTCATTCTCTGAGAGCCCCTATGAGCTCTGGTTTGTTGATTCTTTAGGACGTTTTCTCGTGCTGCCCTTGACCCCTCTGGCTCTTTCAATCCTTCTTCCCTCTTTTCATGGGTTTCCCTAAGCTCTGCCTAATGTTGTATATCTGCATCTGTTCCCATCATCTCCCGGATAAAGTCTCTCTGATGAGAGAGACTCTAGTCTACTAGTATAGCAAAGTATCATTAGGAATCATTTGCTTTTACTTTTTTTCCCAATAGTGTTTGGTATATGATTCTACCCTAGGTTTCTGGGCTATCCAGAGTTTGATCCTGGTCCCCCACACAATTTTGGATGTGGGCTTCCTCTTGTGGTTGAGGAGTCAATTTGGACCACTCATTGGTTAGGCACTTGCACAAGTTCTGTACCACCTTTATCCCGGTATATGTTGTAAGCAGGACAATGTGTAGATGGAAGTTTTTGATTCATTGGTTCCCAAATCCCTCCACTGGAAGTCTTGCCTAGATACAGAAATGGTCAGCTTAGGCTTCATATCCAGGCTCCATATCCCCCATTACTTGGAGTCTTCCCTAATGTTACCCACCTAGATATATGGGAGTTTACATTGAGCTAGGTTTTTACCTCACCTGTGAAATGCCCCACAATGCCAGTCAATGTTTTCAGTACTCTTTTCCCTCCACTTCCTAACCTGATCCATCCTGTTCACATAATTTTACAGTGGATCAAAGCACATGCCTTGAAAGTTGACATTCAGAGTTCAATACTTGGAACCTATGAAAAGGAGAAAATGTTGTCCTCTGACCTCTACACATGTGCTAAGGCTATGTGCAGAGCTCACATACACATTTACAGAATAATAAAGGTGTTAAAAATTAACACTCTTTTAGGTAGTAGGTAAGAGGGTGCTAAGTTGCTAGCTCAGCATTAACGAGTGTTTGATGCTCTTCAAAATGACCTGAGTTTCATTTCAATACCTATGTGAGGTGGCTGATAACTGCCTATAACTCCACTTCTTTTTTTCTTATTTTCTATATTCTTTGTTTATATTCCAAAGGCTTTCCCCCTTTCCAGTTTCCCCCCCTCACCATATGTCCCATAAGTCCTCTTTCCCCCCCACCCCTGCCCATTCCCCAATCACCCCCCTCCCCACCATTTCTCTGTTCTGGTACTCTTCTACAAAACAGGATTTAGTCTTTTCCGGACCAGGGTCCTCTCCATCCTTTTTCTTGGTAATCTTTTGCTTAGCTAATTGTGTCTTGAGTATTCAGAGCTTCTGGGCTCATTAATATCCACTTATCAGTGATTGCAATTCATGTGTATTCTTTTGTGATTGGGTTGACTCACTTAGGATGATATTTTCCAGATCCAACCATTTGCCTACAAATTGGATGAATTCATTATTTTTAATTGCTGAGTAGTATTCCATTGTATAAATATACCACATTTTCTATATCCATTCCTCCTCTGAGGGACATCTAGGTTCTTTCCAGCTTCTGGCTATTATAAATAAGGCTGCTATGAACATAGTGGAACATGTGTCTTTATTGCATGCAGGGGAATCCTCTCGGTATATGCCCAGGAATGGTATGACAGGGTCCTCTGGAAGTGTCATGCCCAATATTCTGAGGAACCGCCATACTGATTTCCAGAGCAGTTGTACCATCTTGCAATCCCACCAACAATGGAGGAGTGATCTTCTTTCTCCACATTCTCGCCAGCACCTGTTGTCTCTTGAGTTTTTAATCTTAGCCACTTCTAAGGGATCCAATGTCTTCTGTCCTCTGCCGGCAACATAGTCATAGGCATGTGTCCAATTCCCCATAATACCATATACAATAAATAAAAACAAATCTTCAAAAATTAAAATTTAAACTTTAAATTGAAATATTAAGAACACCATGAATTTTAGTATTAACTGTAAGAATATTATAAATTGAAGATCAATCCAACCTAAGAATTTGGGTCACATTCTAGACATGCTTATCCAAGTTTTGTGAACTCCCAGAAAAGTATTTAATAACTATATAATGTTATTATTTTTAATTTGTAAGAGTTTCTGAGTAACTGCTGAAAATAAACCTAGACTTAAATTTCTAAAATCTAAGAATACTCAAGATGTTTTAATTTACATGTTTTTACTTTAAAAACAATATTCATATTTTTTCAATAGATGCTACATGATTTATAATGCTGATAAGTTTAAGTCTTAGTTTATTGTTTCCTGAATTAGTAAATTCCAGCAAATGGTCAATATATCTTGATATCTATGTGATTTAGAACATCTCCAATCGATGTGTGATTGAAATAAATAATTGGGCATTCTGGAACCATTCTGAAATCATTTTGCCTAACAATTGCTTTAGTTGCTAAAGTTTAAACTTTATATTATCTAACAATATTTGTTCCTTTGTAGTTGTTTTTAAAATTTTCAGCAAAAATTCAGAAAAGAAATATTTGATGATGTGTAAAGTATTTGCTCTCATGGAAAGATAGAAATAAACTATTAAAACTTAATAAATGAGCAATGTTTCAAAGCTAGTAAGGTAATCTATACTTCATTAAAGACACTGAAATAAATACCAGGAATCTGAAGTTTTATGCCAGCTTAACCTCTTTCCTGGTAAGTAATTTATCTGAGACAGAAATTCTTTCCACTAAACACCTCTGCAATGATTAGTGAGTTTGCTATCAGTCATTCTGCGACACTGTTGGTCTGGAGCTCAGGCATGGGCTTATGGTGACATTCTCACTGCTTCCTGATCTACTTTTCCCATACTAAGAGGGGTAATATATCATTTCTTAGCATTTCACCATGTCACATGAAGCTTCCCTATGATGTTTCATTGGGTTTTGTCTGAAATACAGATTTCCTGGTATTGTGCAGACTATTGTGGTCTAGCCACTCTCATTAAACCTTATTTTATTTTTATGAGTTGATTCTTCTTAAAGAAATCATATATATGCATGATTTATCAATTTTCTCGATTTAAATGTCAACTTATTTTAATTTGAAAGAAAGTCAATGGCTTTATTTGAATAAGAATCATATGACTTTGTTCTAATTTCATGTAAAAGTGTGTAATACAGATTGTTTTAAAATAAATTAATCTATCAATTGTAATACCTTTGGATACCAAGGATACCGAGATAACTCAGTGATGTAGATTAAACCTGGGACTCTCTCAAGGGCTTCATGGGTCTTTAGCTGAATGTTTGCTGAGCTCATCACCTCAAGGAATCTCATAGGTAATATTTTAAATTTAATTCATACTCAGTATACTTTCTTTTTGCCCTAATTTATTTTCAGGTAGAGGCACCTACTTAAACAGTCAACTAAGGAGAAGGAAGAGGAAGAGAAAGAGAAAGAAGGATAGAAAAAGGAAGAGGAACCCAGTGACTATTCGCTACTCTTTTCACCATTTGTATTCAAATAAATCAAGCTAAATAGGATCACAAAATCTTTCTTATAATCTTCCTTTTTTATGCTTCATTCAATATGCTTGATTCTTTAAATGGATTGCAAAAAGATATGTTGAAAGAAATAAGAGGAAAAAGGGCGGTCCAAAAAACCAGAGTTACCCGTAGGTCTGTGCACCATAATTCATGGTCAAGGTCCAAGACATTATTAATAGAAGCTTTAATAAGAGAAAGAACAGTAAAAGTAATGTAGAACCACAACTTTCCCATTGAAATGTGAGATGTTAGCCAAGTACTAGTAAATAAACTCTAGAGGATACAGAAGTAATTAATTTGCAAAACACTTTGTGTCGTGCATTTTAAACATATAACCTTATTTGGCAATATAATAAAGCACTTAACTGTTTGTATTCTCCAAGAATGAGTGAAGAGACTTCATATATTGTAGTATAGTATTGAGATTCTAGTACACAGGGGAACACTGTTAGCTTCCAACAATGTTAAATTAACTAGTATTGATAATAAAAACATTAGAGACGTTGAATAACATGCCTACATTTTTTCAGCAATTGAATACTAGAGAACTACAATTTGTTTTGTTTCAAAAGCTTGCTTACCTCCTGCAGTGCATACCTCTTAGAATTGCATCCTTTCTCAGTCCAAAAGGGTCCAGAATTCTGATATTTCTGTAATGGATAGACTATGAATAACAAGAAAACACATTACCAATTAACAAAATAAGCCAAACCTGTTAAATAATTCTCAACTGTAAAAGCATGAAAATGAAAGCCAGAATCTCGTGATATATATATTCAATTTAATCTATGTTTAACTTAAAGATGTTCAAGGATAACAGGGTATGGATGTGAATACATGGATGACACCAATGAAGAGTCTAAGACTTTAAATAATGTCACTGGAGCTAAAGATAAATACTTCATTGTCAATAACAAAGTTTTTGTTGCAGTTAGAAGAGTGATTGCATTTAATTGACAGAGAATGAAAAGACAAGGTATCTAGGAACAGCAGTGATAAAAACTGCATGGTATTGGCACAGTGACAGATAGGTAGATAGATGGAGTAGAATTGAAGAGCCAGAAATGAATCCACACGCCTACTGTCATTTGATCTTTGAAAAGGGAGCTAAAACCATCCAGTGGAAAGAAGATAGCCTTTTCAACAAATGGTGCTGATTCAACTGGTAGTTAGCATACAGAGGAATGAAAATGGATCCATTCTTATCTCCTAATACAAAGCTCAAGTCCAAGTGGATCAAGAACCTCCACATAAAACCAGACACACTGAAACTAATAGCAAAGAAAGTTGGTAAGAACCTCAAGCACATGGGCATAGGGGGAAATTTCCTGAACAGAACACCAATTGCTTATGCTCTAAGATCAAGCAACAAAGTGGGAAATGATCTTCACCAACCCCACATCCAACAGAGGGCTAATATCCAATATATACAAAGAACTCAAGAAGTTAGACCTCAAAGAACCAAATAACCCTATCAAAAAATGGGGTACAGAGCTAAACAAAGAATTTTCACCAGAAGAAATTCGGATGGCCAAGAAACACCTTAAGAGATGTTCAACATCATTAGTCATCAGGGAAATGCAAATCAAACAACCCTGAGATTCCACCTCACACCAGTCAGAATGGCTAAGATTAAAAACTCAAGAGACAACAGGTGCTGGCGAGGATGTGGAGAAAGAGGAACACTCCTCCACTGTTGGTGGGATTGCAAAATGGTAAAACCGCTCTGGAGATCAGTGTGGCGGTTCCTCAGAAAATAGGACCCTGGCATACCACTCCTGGGTATATACCCAGAGGTTTCCTCTGCATACAATAAAGACATATGGTCCACTATGTTTATAGCAGCCTTGTTTATAACAGCCAGAAATTGGAAGGAGCCCAGATATCCCTCAAAAGAGGAATGGATACAGAAAATGTGGTATATTTATACAATGGAGTACTACTCAGCAATTAAAAATAATGAATTCATGCAATTTGTAGGTAAATGGTTAGATCTGGAAAATATCATCCTAAGTGAGCTAACCCAGTCACAAAAGAATACACATGAAATGCAATCACTGATAAGTGGATATTAATGAGCCCAGAAGCCCTAAATACTCAAGACACAATTAGCAAGTCAAATGACTCCCAAGAAGAAGAATGGAGAGGACCCTGGACCTGTAAAGATTGGATCCAGTATTGTAGACCCAGAACAGAGAAATCGGGGGGGGGGAATGAGTGGGGAATAGCAGAGGGGAGAGGAATTATGGGATATATGGTGGGGGGGGTAATTGGGAAAGGGGAAAACCTTTGGAATGTAAACATAGAATATAGAAAAAAATAACTAGATAAAAAAAGAATTGACAAATGGGACCTCATAAAATTACAAAGTTTCTATAAGGCAAAGGACACTGTCAATAGGACAAAAAGGCAATCAACAAATTGGGAAAAGATCTTTACCAACACTACATCAGACAGACGGCTAATATCTACTGTATACAAAAAACTCAAAAGTGTAGAGAGCCTTATTGAGGTGACATGCCACTTGGCAGAAACTTGACATCAACCAATGTGAAGTTCCTCTCCCAGCCTTTGAGTGGGAATTCCTGTGTTAGTCATAATCCCCTCCACCTAGGGTGGAATGCTCAGACCAAGGTAAAGCCCATTGTTCTTCAAGGACCTGTAGTTTCCTGAGAAACACTAGTCACCTGTGGAGCAACTGAACTTGTTCTGTGGATAAGTTTCCAGCCTTGGGGGAAGGGTTTTCTTCTGCCTATGTATTTGGAGTTCTCCATTAAACTTTGCAACCTTGAACAGCAATGTTGTCGTGGTCCCCATCTCTTTGCTGCCTTCCCATACATCCCCAGCTTCTCTTCCAGGTAACCCATTTGATATAACTGCAGAAAGTTACAAAGAAGTTAGACTCTAGAGAACCAAATAACACTATTAAATATGGGGTACAGAGCCAAACAATGAATTCTCAACAGAGGAATACTTAATGGCTGAGAAGCGTCTAAATGAATTTTTAACATCCTTAGTGATCAGGGAAGTGAAAATCAAAACAACCCTGAGATTCTACCTCACGCCAGTCAGAATGGCTAAGATCAAAAACTCAGGTGGCAGCAGATACTAGTGAGGATGTGGAGAAAGATGAGTACTCCTCCATTGTTGGTCTGATTGCAAGCTAGTACAACCACTCTGGAAATCAGCTTGACAGTTCCTCAGAAAATATTATACCAGAGAACCCAGCTATACCACTCCTAGATATATACCCAGAAGATGCTCCAGCATGTAATAAGGATACATACTCCACTATGTTCATAGCAGCCTATTTATAATAGCCAGAAACTGGAAAGAACCCAGCTGTCCTTCAACAGAGGAACGAATATAGAAAATGTGGTATATTTACACAATGGAATACTACTCAGCAATTAAAAACAATGAATTCTTGAAATTCTTAGGCAAATGGATGGAACTAGAAAATATCATCCTGAGTGAGGAATCCCAATCTTAAAAGAACACACATGCTATCCACTCAGTTACATAGATATTAGGCCAGAAGCTTGGAATACCCAAAATACAATTCACAGACCAAACAAAGCACAAGCAGAGGATGACCTTGTTGGTCATCAAAGAGAGGCGATGCCTTGGTCCTGAGAAGGCTGGATGCCCCAGTCTGAGGGGAATGCCAGGACAGGGAAGAGGTAGTGGTCGGGTTGGTGAGTAGGGAGAGGGGAGATGGGATAGAGTGATTTTGGAGGGGAAACGAGGAAAGGGGATAACATTTGATGTAAACTATAAAAATATCTAATAAAAATAAGTAATATAGAAAAATATAAACAGCAGCTGAGAGATGCAGGGAAGAAAACATGAAATCAATAAAGACTAACTGATAGAAATCTCTGTTTTTCAGTCAGATTGGCAGTCTTACTGGTAGGAGGTTGGTCAATGATTCCCCAAGGCAAAGGTGTGGTAAGTTAGATCCATTCATCCCAGTTAAATCTCAAGAGAGATGAAAATGTGCGGTTTGTAATTTTCATATTGAATATAGGCCAACAGAAGTCTCAAGGGTATACTAGATTAACTGCTAACAAGAATCCCTGGGCTATCTGTCCCCTGTGACAACCTGGAAGTTTCACAACAAATTCTGCAATTTTGATTTTTGGGAGCACTGTCAGCCTAGAACACCATGGTTGTGTTACCAGTAGTTCCTTATCATGATACAGTAATACATTCATGTGAAGATAAGCAGTTCTGTCCTGTCTACCAGTCATACCTGCCTTAGAAACTACCACAGAGATACAGAAATAAATGCCAAATAGACATTTTCAGGACCCATGTATCAGAGTACAAAACAAAAACAACAACAAACAAACAAACACTGCAATCTCCTGTGATAGTTGTTTAAAATAAAATTCCAGGCCTTATCACCAAAATCAACTGGTCTGCATGTTTGCTCTCTATTTCTTAAAAGCTCGGAGCTTTTGGAAACTAAATGGTCCTTTGAACATTTAAAAAAGTAACCACCACCATAACAACCACATCAAAAACAGATAACATGTTCTACAAAAATCTTGAACTGGCTTTGAAAGGACTGTTAGAGCTGGGCTGACTATAGGACATTTTGCAAACTGGCAGTTTGGAGACTAGGTCTAAGTTTCTGATTCCCAGAACTGCAAAAGTCCAAAACAAGGCAATCCTAGGAAATACTGCCTCTTACAGTCAGTCAATTAGGAAGATGCTCCACTACCTAGCCTGAGCCAACCTTGGGAGTTGTAGAAACTGCCCCACCACCTAGTTTGGACCAAGTATAGGCAGCACAGGTCCCCCAAATCCCCTGGAGCCTTAATCAATCACAGAGGCATCAATACTCCTGGAGATGGAGTCAACCAATCAAGAGGAAAATGGCAAAAGTCACCTACTCCTACCCTAACACGCTTTTAGATGACCCTGCAAAGTCCACATTTGTCTTGCATCTGACACATGGTGAATCCCTTTATGCATGTTCTCTGCATAATGAACACTCTTTGCTGTTCCATACTATTTGAATCTGGATTACGATTCTTCATGAATCACAGACCCTTACAGCTTGAAACGTTACCATAATTGGCATCTTATAAACAACAGATTATCATCATAATGCTATTTTATCACATGCCTAAAAATGATAAGTATATGAAATGGTAACTCTGCTTTATATAATTTAGTAATATTCAATACACTATTGTTTCCTGTCCGAGAAAAAAATGGCCAGAATTAATCAAATTTTGAGGGTGTTAT
Organism: Apodemus agrarius; assembly: GCA_964023405.1. Taxonomy (NCBI): domain Eukaryota; kingdom Metazoa; phylum Chordata; class Mammalia; order Rodentia; family Muridae; genus Apodemus; species Apodemus agrarius. The sequence continues at coordinate 45,223,316 of OZ030013.1, forward strand.
AAATCATGACCTAAGCACTCTCTCAGTTGCATTTTGATAGATTATGAAAGGGAACATGTTCAGGAGGCAAGGGACCTTGACTGAGAATATCATACTTTGAATTTGGAGCTAAAAATAGGTAAGATTACAGCCAGCTGCAAAAGATGTGGCATGAGGTGGGGGATGAATTACCTTCAGAAATAATTAGGTCCTAACAAATTCAGAATGTTATAAATAATAAACTAAATATTGAATTGAATCAAGAAATGGAACTGATGTTCACTTGAAAGCACAGGTGGTTTGTCTTTGGTAAGCTCTACTTCACTCTTAGGGTGAGCAGACACATTCAATATAAACTAATGAATCTTCTGGGAAGGTCTCAAATAAATAACTTCAGGAGCAGCCAGTGCAGGAAGAATCAAAGGCAGACCAACTAGGGTAATGCATCCCTGAGAAAGAAGATACAGTCTCAAATATTATTGACTGTAGAGGAAACTAATTCACTCTTGCACCACAGGCTAATAGATCCATTAAGATTCTTTACTTAGACTTCATTGAAGCAAAATAGATGAGTGTCGGGCAGTCACTGTTTTTATGTTTCTCACAAGTTTGTTGTGCTTTATATTTTCATTTTAAGAACAGGTGGATTTTTAAGGTAAAATCTAATTTGTTGTAAAAAGTCTTTTAGTATAATAACTTACATTGTACACAATACTTGGTAAATATTAGCCACCTATCCTTGTAATCCTTTTATGGATAAAAAAAATATCTTCGAGTACAAAGAAATAAAGTAACATGCCCCAGGTTTCAAAGCAAAAGGTAAAAACAGATGCTCAAATGACTCAATCCCAGTCATGCTTGCTCATAATCATATTACTATTCTGCCTCTTGCTATATTCTGTAGCCAAAGGAGGAAAACTAGAGCCTAGAAGTACATTCAGTAGCCTGAATTTTTGTAGAATATCCACACCAGGAAAAACTTAGAGATGTTCCTAAAGTTAATTAGCTTTCGAAGACAGACCTGAAGGGCCACAGCTTGTGAAGCAACTAAGGAGACTGCATTGAATCCGGCCTTTAACATCTTTGTCCAGAAATAACTGTGTGCTTGTGAGTCTGAGTTTGCTGAACAATAAAATGAAAAGTCAATATTAATCATGCCTTTCCTGTATTATTAGTAGGAAAATGTTACTTTGCAAAGAATGAAAATGATAGCTGACAGAGAAGACAAAATATCAGAAAGAAAGGAAGAAAGAAAGAAAGAAAGAAAGAAAGAAAAAAAAAAGAAAGAAAGAAAGAAAGAAACTTACTGTTACATGGTTAGGTGCAGATACATGTTAACTTAAAATGATATACCTTCACATTTATTCTTAGATAACCCTAAGGGTTCTTTGCTGTATTAGACCCTGTGCGCTGCAATGAATATACATCCATACTGAACTTGCTTGATTCATTTGTGATCCCTTAAAGTTCTCTGAACTTATTCATTTTCATTCATAAGCAAGTCCTCTTTAGGATTAAACAAGGATAAGAGTGCTCTACTAAGAAGTCTCTTAGAGGGTAACTGAAAAACTGACAAAGGTACAAGTATCGGACCATGGATCTTTGATATCAATGATTAAAGATATTATGAAATAAGTACTGCAAGATTTCTCCAGTGATATTATCAACACATGCTTAACAAAACCAAATAATTCTCAAAAAAATGTAGCCAAAAGGCCTTGGGTATGAACTCTATCCATTATAAGGTCATCACTGCAGATCTCTGGGTATTGTAGAGAGCTGTTAATGGAAGTTACAAATTTAAAGAAACTTAAAGGCATAGGAACTTATTTTCAGTAGAATTTCAAATATAAGGTAGGTGAGTTGAACTGAAGAGAAACTATCCATTAACTAATACCAATATCCAATCAAACTTTGCAAACCTCATGACAGATACTCAGTCTCATGACATGAATATTCTAAATTTAATAAGCACAAACACCCTTATGCATTCATTTCTTAATTTAAAATGTGAAAGCATAGCTGAGTTATAGTTTCATGAGTACATGGACAGGACTCTTTAATATTAACAGAACAGCAAAGGGGATGCTCGAATCTCAAAGGGGCCCATCCTATTGTTTAAAAAGCTTCATATTTTTGCAATAAATATACTAAATAAATGCTTGTGATTGCATGTTTCTCAGCATTGTAGTACTTCATGCATAAAAAGAGAAGCTTCCTCACATCAATGTGCAATAAGGCTATCCTCCAAGTGTATTAGATAAAGCTTGTGGTTTTTATTTTGAATGATTATCATGTTATTAATAGGTAGAATTATTAGGATTTTTGAGGTCAGTTTTTGAAATGTTAATTTTTTCCAATCATAATCTTATACAAACCAAAAATTCAATTCTCCTAAGTAAAGGATCATGGAGAATTAGTTACATGCAAAGTAAAGAAAAAGCTATCTCTGCTTGTTCATGTGCCTGACTCTCTTGTGGTCAAAATAATGCCATTTCTCAGATAAATCCTCTTAAGAGCAAAGGCACCAAGGATTAACTGCAAACTGCTGTAAAACATCTGTGCTTTCCAAGAAAGGCAAGGTAGAATTCCCCCTTAATGAGTTTGGTACATAATGTGATGCCTTCTGGATCTCTAAAAATCTCAGAAGCTAATATGAAGGCATACAGTGGTGAATTTTCTGTAAAAAAACATTACATTTAATTTATTATCTATACCCTTGACTCTATTTTTCTTTTGACACTTATGACTCTATTATGATTTTGGTTGTGAGCCTAGCCAGTAACTACTGAGCCCAATTCTATTCAACTCATATATAATAAACATCTTCCCACAAACTGTTACAAGTCTGTTTTAGTAGCATTGAGACTAGTTTAAGGAGAGCTTCTGCTACCTATTGACCTCAAGGTCAGCCTGGACTACAGAGAGCCTATCTCAAAAAAGAAAACCTAACAAAACAACAAAACTAGAGCTCCAACTTGGCTTATTCTCTAAATTATAGAATCACTTATATGATACAGCTCACATTATTTGTATTATTTACTGATAATTTTATAAAAGAAAGTATATGTATATGCTAGTATTTTAATAAATTGTTTCTTTTATATTATTTGATTCAAATCATATTGCTTAATGAATTGTTCAGAACCAAGACATACCATTGCCTCCATTTCTACCATTTCATTGGAGAAATTGAATTCTTTGCTCTTATTACTCATTAACTAGTGCTGAGAATTGATGAAGATAATATTTTTAAAAAGTGTTAATGTTCATTATCATGGTGAACCATGAGATTAGAACCTATAATTTAATGTAGATAATGTTATATTGTATATATTTTTGAAATTCTTAAATTCTAACAAAAATCATGCTAACTATGCTTTATTGAGCATGAAAATGTCGCCTATGACTAAGTCTCATCCTTGGTAGGCAGAAGCTTGTTAGAAAGTAAAATGCTTTGTAAATAAGGGGGCAAAATTGAGCTAGTTTTTAAGTTAGACATACAAAACAAGAACAAAGAACAGAACGAAAGATTTGAAGTTAAGGATAAATAATATCAGTAAATATGTATCAATAGTTAAAGAAAAGTAGATATCCAAAGCCCATATAGAGAAAAGATAGAGCTGACTTGTCAAATTATTCTTTAATCTAAACATATTGCAATGGTACATGAGTACACACAAACACACACACACACACACACACACACACACACACACACACACCTATGCACAGACACACACCAAAAAAAAAACCATGCTAAACATGTATATAATATATTCTTACCAGAACCCCAGTCACCAAGATGAGCCCTAAACTGCTGTCCAGGAAAGGCACAGGGCCAGCTCTTCACTTGCAGTAGTAATAGGTTATATAAATTTCATCAAATAGTTTCAGGAAGAAATGGATTTGAAAAGATTCTCATTACAAATAATTGTTTCACCTTAAAAAATGTTCAACATCATTAGTCATTAGAGAAATGCAAATCAAAACAACCCTGAGATTTCACCTCACACCAGTCAGAATGGCTAAGATTAAAAACTCAGGAAACAACAGGTGTTGGCGAGGATGTGGAGAAAGAGGAACACTCCTCCACTGCTGGTGGGACTGCAAGCTGGTACAACCACTCTGGAAATCAGTCTGGCTGTTTCTCAGAAAACTAGACATGATACTTCCAGAGGACCCAGCCATACCACTCCTGGGCATATACCCAGAAGATTCCCCAGCATGCAATAAGGATACATGCTCCACTATGTTCATAGCAGCCTTATTTATAATACCCAGAAGCTGGAAAGAACCCAGATGTCCCTCAATGGAAGAATGGATAAAAAAAATGTGGTATATATACACAATGGAGTACTATTCAGCCTTTAGAAACAATGAATTCATGAAATTCTTAGAGAAATGGATGGAGCTGGAGAACATCATACTAAGTGAGGTAACCCAGTCTCTAAAGAATACCCATGGTATTCACTCACTGATAAGTGGATATTAGCCTAGAATCTTGGGACACCAAAGACACAATCCACTTAGCAAATGATGTCCGACAAGAAGGAAGAAATTGACCCTAGTTCTGGAAAGGCTCAAAGCATAGGGGAATACCAAAACAGGGAATTGGGAAAAGGGTAGATGGGGGAACACGAGGAGGGACAAAGGCATGTGGGGCCTTTGGAATGCAGCAAACCAGAAAAAGGGAAATGAAATGTAAATATAGAATATATCCAATAAAAAAATAAAATAATTATTTCATGCATATCTGTGTGTGTATGTATATGTATGTATGTATGAGAGTGAGTCTATGTCTCTGTGTGTCTGTGTGTGTACATTTACAGGGGCAATTATTTGATATTGAATCACCAGTTGATGATCTCTTCCCTAGGGAAGACAATTCTTCCCCATCTCGGCATTCCTCAGTTGCCAGTGTTTCTTTGGATATGGTTGTGGCCTCATAGCCATTAAAGTTTGGAATGTCTATATTGTTTGTTTTACTTATTCAGCTCATGTTTAGGCAGTCATGTGGTGCAATATCATGAATGTAGCTTGTGACATTACTAGGAAGAACAACCTCACAGCTAACTCCCTGTTCCTCTGGCTTTTGCAGTCTTCCTGCTCTCTTCCTCAATGTTCCCTGATGTAGTGGGAGTTGTTTTGTAGGAATTCCAAGTTTGAACGTGTCAGTTCACTTGAGTTCCCTCTCCTCAATGTTGGGCATTTTGGCTAAGATAACCCCCATTGAGTCTTTACAGTTTCTCACATCGGGAGTCTCTGATATTTTCCAGAGCATCCCCTTGAGAGGGCAGGGAGGTAGGAGTGGGTAGGTGGGTAAGTGTTTGGGGGTAAACCCTTATAGAAGCAGGAGACAGAGATAGGAGATAGAATTTCTGGGGGGTGGAAATTGGGAAAGGGGACAACACTTGAAATGTAAATAAATAAAACATCCAATAAAAAAAACTATATAATAAAAATTGAAGTAAAAAAAAAATCCCTGACTGTACTGGCTGGTTTTGTGTCAACTTGACACAGGCTGGTTTTAGGGGGAGAGGACTTATGGGACATATGGTGAGGGGCAAAATGCGAAAGGGGAAAGCCTTTGGAATGTAAACAAAGAATATAGAATGAATAATTAAAAACAAGAAAAAAAAGAAAGGTGCTTCAATTGGAGAAGTGCCTCTATGAGATCCAGGTGTGGGGCATTTTCTCAGTTAGTGACAAAGTGGGGAGAGTCCCTTGTGGGTGGTACCATCTCTGGACTGATATTCTTGGGTTCTATAAGAGAACAGGCTAAGAAAGCCACGGGAAGCAAGCCAGTAAGAAACATACCTCCATGGCCTCTGCGTCAGCTCCTGCTTCCTGACCTGCTTGAGTACCAGTCCTGACTTCCTTTGGTGATGAACAGCAACATGGAAATGTAAGCTGAATAAATCCTTTCCTCCCCAACTTGCTTCTTGGTCATGATGATTGCCCAGGAATAGAAACCCTGACTGAGATATAGCTGAAGATGAGCCTGGGATGGTACCATAAGATCAGATTTTCATAATGGCCTTCCAAGCACATGCTTGGTTTTCGTCGAAAGCTTCCTATATAATCTGAAGCAAACAAGATATTACATCCTCATTATCTGACAAGTGCTTTCATTAATTTTAATAGTAATGGCCAAATATTACTGGTCAATGTTCCTTTCATTTCAGCATGATTTTGTACATCTCAGTGTACCAGATATTATTATATATTTAGTTTTTCATGGTGAATAAAATATGAAGATTTACAGTAGTTACAAAGATGTGACTTTGTGAAAGGTAGTTATAAAACCTATTAATCAGAAAAAATGTCTATTAGAAAAACATGTTAAGAAAGAATCATTTCAAAACATTGAGAGAATTTCTAGGGAAAGCTTTTTTCATTCAATTATCTAGGAACAGGTTCTCCTCTTGTTTTATTTTTTCAGTTTTCTGTATACCTCTCTGAGATGAAGGTATGATAAACAGACATCAGGATTGGAGAGAAAAGAAAAACACTGTGAGGTAAGAAATGGGAATGGAGTTGTTGATAAAATCCAGTGTGAGTACTTGCCTAGTAAATGGAAGCCCGGGATTCAATCTCTAATATCCCACAAGAAAACAACAAAATATGACATATCTGTATTTATATTTAAATATAACTGTCTCTAGGATCTGATACTACCAAAATATGAAAATATCTTTGAAAGAAAATAATGGGGAACCATGTTTAAATTCAAGTTGTGCAGTAACTTAAAAAAATATATATTAGCACATGAATAGACAGAAAGTGATGTCTTGGTAACTTTAAGATTATATATTTTAGCTGATTTAAACCATTTGTCTTTTTTAATGACAAGCTTTGGTTGAAATATTCTACATACTGTGTACTGAAGTAATCCTATTACTTTTCAGTTCATTATTTATCTTTTCTTCTGATACCTTGTACTCTATCCATTCATTTCTTTCTAGCCACCTAAGACTTTAAAACTATAGGCCATGAACTCATATATCTATCATGATCCTGACAAGCCTATAATACCTGGTAACTAGATTATCCATGTTATCTATGAAAGAAACATTTTGGACAATCTTACATAATCCCTTAAAAGATAAGTGATTCTTTTGTTTCTTTTCAGCTTTTTTATTTTGCTTGATCATCTTGGTGTGAGAAAATAATTAAGAATTTCATGAATTGGAAAGCTATATGAATTAACATATTTAATGAACTGTAACAGAAATATGAATTACCCTAAATATTCAAGAATGGAGTTACGATTAATTGAATTTGGGCTTAATCTTAAACTTCTGCTCTTGTACTACAATTACATAGATGGGCTAAAAACAGAGAATTCAAACCAGATACTCTGATATACAAATATAGATTAATTATAAAATGCAAACTGGCTTAGAAAGATGTACAAAAATTATAGCTAAGTTTAAGTTGCAACAATGTTTAAAAATTTAACTTTATTTTTCTGCTTTCAGTGTTTTTATGATGTTGAAAATAGGTATTCTAACCATTTTCATAGTTATATTATTCTTCATTTTGTATTGGCTATTTTATTTATTTACATTTCAAATGTTATTCCCTTTACCAGTTTCACCTCTGGAAACCCCATATATCATTCTTTCCCTGCTTCTTTGAGAGTGCTCCCTCACCTACCCACCCACTCCCACCTCCCCACCCTGGCATTCCCCTACACTGGGGCATCGAGCCTTCGAGCCTTCGCAGAATCAAGGGTCTCTTCTCCCACTGATGCCTGACAAGGCCATCCTCTGCTACATATGTGCCTGGAGCAATGGGTCTCTCCATGTGTACTCTTTGGTTGGTGGTTTAGTCCCTGGAAGCTCTGGGGTATCTGGTTAGTTGATACTGTTGTTCTTTCCATGGGTTGCAGCCCCCTTCAGCTCTTTCAGTTCTTTCTCTAATGCCTCCATTTGGGGACCATATGCTCAGTCCAATGGTTAGCTGCGAGCATACACCTCTGTATTTGTCAGGCTCTAGCAGAGTCTCTCAGGATACAGCTATATCAGGCTCTTGTCAGCAAGCACTTCTTGGGATCCATATGGTATCTGGTTTTGGTGACTGTATATGGGATGGACACCCAGGTGGGGCAGTCTCTGGATGGCCTTTCCTTCAATCTCTGCACCACATTTTGTCTCTGTATTTCCTCCCTTGAGTATTTTGTTACCCCTTCGAAGAAGGATTGAATCATCCACACTTTTGTCTTCCTTCTTCTTAAGCTTCATGTGATCTGTGAATTGTATCTTGGGTATTCCAAGCTTTTGGTTTCTCTTCACATCATATAAATCCCATTCTTCATTTATAATAATAGTAATGAGACTTAATATCTTGCATCAGAATAATAAAATCAGTTACCTTTTACCATCAAGAATGTTTTGCCATGGTCAGTGTTAATATTGGAGTTTATTTTTTGTTTGTCAGTGCTGTTATTTAATGTAGTATGTAGCTTGAAATTAATATGAAGTATTTTTATGATGTAAAGTCACCTAGCCACTTACATTTGTGCATACTAGGATTAATTAAGGACTAAGTAGTAGATGAAGTAGCTGATGATAAATAAGTTCTTAAAACAAAGAAATGAGCATGTAATGCCAAGGGAACTATACTGTTTTGATTGAGGAACATTATGGGGTATATAGCCTAGCCAGACTTTTCAATTTGCCCCAGATATATCACTTCAACACTATTTAAGTATACAATAATCTATAGCACTTCCTCTTTCTAATATAATTGCAAGGTTTATTGTTAAAGTGTATGATCATCTTATTCTTCCATATAGGTGAATAGACAGCTTGTTTTGCTCACAATTACATTTCATACTTTTCTGTGAATTGGAAATAAAAGGACTTTGAAGTAACTCAAAGTTACAAGACCTATTTGGGAGTCAATGGATTGCCACATGTTCTTGGGTCTGTTTCAGATCTAGGTCTTGTTTACTTGATTCATACATAATACTAATGGTGTATATGAGGATCCCACTTTCCAGTAATATGCTCTTCATTTGTCTTTGAAGTTGCTATGCTTTGCTTTGATCTTGAAATAATTTTTCACAGTGTTTTGATGATGAGTAATGGTTAAAGTCACAAGGCCAGAACTTGGCTCTTCTTGTGTTTTTCCTGTAGGCTTAATGGGATTGTCAAAGCTGAACTTGTAAGTTCTTCTTTGATAAAACACACAAAGTTCTTCTCAAATGCATTTTCTCATGTTCCTAAAAATAAAACAAACGGGGATGCACAATCCTGTATGGAAGATAAAAGAGCACCTTCTCCTGCCTAGGTAGTTTTTCTTTTTATCAAGAAAAACACAAATATGTTTTGAAAGCTGTAATATGCAATTTTATTTTAAATGAAAAGAGACACTAAACTAGTTACCATTGTTTTAGGTATTTGTTCTAAAATCAGAGTAGACTTTTGGGGGAATCAAAGTTCCCCATAGACTTTGCAAATTAATGTTTCCTAATAAAGGTTTCAAGATATTCTCACAACTTATTTCATTTCTTTAATTTATTAGAAGAGTATTGAGGGTTTTTTTTTTTCAACATAAGCTAGGCATGTTGGTGAATGTTTGTAATCCCATCATGCAAGAGACTAAAGGGAGAGAATCCACATAACTTTGAGGCTAATGTGAGCTGTGTAGCTTGGACAAGCTGAGCTAGTGAGACTCTGTCTTAAAAGTAGTACTCATCAGTATATAACTGATGTTTTGCTAAATGGATTTGTAGTTAAGCTACATTCTAATTATTTATGGTTTTGCTTATAGGCAGGGCATCTTACAGCTCATACTGAAAGCTTCTTTAAAACAGTAACCATGGTCAAAGAAGAGACTCTCATCTTGTCAAACAGCCAAAATAAGTAAAAACCAGGTGCTCAATCCCAAACAAGACACCTATCTTACACACTGGGAGGCTCATGGAATTACTCAAAGGAGGGACTGGGGAAGCCTGGAAGAATTGGAGGATGAGAAAGAGAGAGAGAGAGAGAGAGAGAGAGAGAGAGAGAGAGAGAGAGAGAGAGAGAGAGAGACTCTGCATATAACATTGCCACTGTAATCATGAAAGAAAGAGAAACAAACAAACAAACAAAGGAAAGAAGACAAGAATCGTCAGGAGGAGGACTGATTGGGAAAAAGAAGGGGTCAACAGAAGCAAGCCAGAGATGAAAGGGGAGGAGAGTAATAGGTGATTGAATATGATCACACTACTCTGTAACTAAGTATTAGATTGCCAACATTTTAAAATATTAAGTAAATACTATCTCCAAAATATTTTTACTACATAGAGGCAAGTGGATATCCCTGGTTTCAAATTGAACATGGATTCATATATGACTTATCATGACAATATACTGTGATCTAAGAGAGTCGGTGGACATCATCACTGCTGCTTGTATTTTTTTATGTTATGATACAGGATGGTAGCAGCAAGGACCCAGTTCTGACAGAACAGAGGAAGCAAGAAGTCCAATGGAAGACTAGATGGCATAATTGGATAAGCTGCATTTCTGAAAATGCAATATAAAAAGGAAAATTTACCTTGACATAGACATTGCTTTAATTCCAAATAGTCAATTTATTTAAAAAAAAACTGTAGAAAAGAGGAAAATTAAGGAAAAGGTGTTTTAAGCACAGGAATTGTAGATATATGGATTAAATATCATATTTATAATAAGAAAAATTGTAGAAACTCATCATTTGATGTAAACCATTATAACTCATTGTTCAAAATAGAAGAAAGAGATCAAGATAGCACACCAAAAAGGAGCTCATATCAGATATATTGTTTTTTTATAAAAGTCAAGGATATGTTTGATATGTTTGATAGAGCATGATAGAGCACAGTATGGTGAGGTAGGTGGGGTGCCTCAGTGGGCCCATGCTGAAGTATTCCTATTCTCTGAGTTACCAGCTATGAAATGGATATAGTGTAGAATAGAGTTGACTTAAGGCACGGGGAAGGGAGCTGAGAAGGGAGGAGAGAGAGAGAGAGACAGCGAGAGAGAGAGAGAGAGAGAGAGAGAGAGAGACAGAGACAAAGAGAGACAGAGAGAGACAGAGACAGCGAGAAAAGGAAAGACTGGTAGAAACAAGTGGAGAGAGAAAGGAGGGGAAAGGGAAAGAGAAAGAAAGGATCAGGGGGAGAAGAGAGAGAAGGAGAGAAGGGACAGAGAAAACAAGGAGAAGCTAAACAATCTCTTTTTTTAGCAAGCCAGGCCTATCTGGCTATTGCCAGGTAACTGTTGAGAAGAGCCTAGAAGAATTACCAACATTCCTCCATTTTGGTTTAATTAAAAAAGGAGAAACTAGAAAGGTGATGGTGAAGCAGGAATAGGGTCCTCATGATCTTTAGCTACTTCCTGCTGAATTTTTGGAGATATACCTAAAAAAAAAAAATGGGTATGGAAATGTTGGTCCAGTCTTAAGAGCACTGGCTGTTCTCTTGCTGTCTTTGCAACCATCTGTGGGTAGGAAGGAGCAGGTCCAGAAGAAGTTTCTATGTTTGTGAGAGTAGGCTGGAACATCTGTGGATGGCTTCCATGGAGCTGTCCTGTATGTAGATTTTGAGTACAGGCCTAGATTTGGTAAGATGCTGAAACACTTACATATATTAGAGGTAGAGAATAAAGTGAAGTATGTCTGGTTGAACATTTTTATCATAGGTTTTCATTTAGAACCCTTAGGTCTTGGTGTTTGGTGTGAGGGGAGTCCCAGTCCAAGGGAATAGGAAACGAATCCCATCCAATAGATAACAGGTACAAAGCTAGGTTATTGATTGGCAAGTGTATATATATATATATATATATATATATATATATATATATATATATCAAGTTTCTTTGGTCCATAAGAGGTAGATCTGATTGTCTTTCTTGGAGCTTATACATTTACAAAAGTGATAAATTTGTTTACATCATGAACAGTCTTTAAGGTGAGCTTACAAAAGACAAAAATCTTTCTTGGAGCAGAAGGAACTAAAAGGCTTTTTCCTCTGTATAGGAGATGAATATAGATACAGAGATAGATAGAGATAGAGATAGAGATAGAGATAGAGATATAGAGATAGAGATAGAGATAGAGATAGAGATAGAGATAGAGATAGAGATAGAGTCTTAACATTTTTAAGTTTACATTTAGAGGACAATTAAAAGAATCTAAGAAATTTTGATGACATGAATATGATAGTTGATCATATAGTTTAGCATGAGAAACAGCTTAAGTCTAAGTTAAAACACAAAGAAAACAGTTTTTGAAGTATGATATCTGATAGTATAGATTTAGTATAAAAGACATTTTATAGTTAGAAGATAGCCAAAGGAAACTTAAAATTCAAACTTGTGATTATATAAGTTGAATCACGTAATGGAATGTTTTCTTAGGGTCAGGCTTCTTTATAAGAACTTTGTTGATAAATGTTAGGATTTTAAACACTTGAAGTCTCATTATAATAATGGCCTTAACAAGGAGGGGAAATATGAAGCATTTAGTCTGGAGTCTAAGTTTAGATGAGGAAGTCGCAGAAGGTTACTTCTGTGAAAGATTACATCTGAACTTTTGTATCCATTACCGTGAAGCCTGTGAGAAAGGCATAGCTGTCTCTTTTTGATAGGTCATCTGGCAGTCTTAGCTAGTTAACAAATTGACTAATGAGGTAATACTATGGGTTAAGGAGTTAGAGGTCTGTGTTCTTGCTGTCAAGCTGCAGTTAGCTTAGCTTGTCAATGCAATCAAAATTTGGAAAGAATGTGTTATAATCTAGATGTCATGTGTTAATTAAAATGACAGAGATCAGTCTATAGTCCACTGCCTAAGCAGTGTTCCCAGGTTCCTGTAGTCTCCATCATAACTGGTGCAAAGGCAGTCTCACTGTCAGGCTCAGAAGATGAGAAGTTTTTTCTTTCCCATAGAGTAGGAACAGGAAAGAAATGATTCACTTTGTCTTAGCCAATATGAGATATTTAAGTTTCTGGGTGTCCCCAGTTTAGGCTGAATCCTGGCAGCAGGGAATGCAATGGAGTGGTGTTTCTTGGTGGTTATTATACCACAATCCAGGCAGTCTTGTTGATCTGGCCATATTTTCTCAGAGACCTTGAGGGGTTCACTGTCAGGACTTGAGAGTCTCTCTATCTGTCATAATAAGCCTAAGCATTTAAGATTTTATTTAGAAAATTTCTGACAAGATTGAGAGCTAGCAACTATTAAGCATGCCTGAGTTAGACAACCTGTGTTTGATTATTTGTTCTAGAATTTATCTAGTAAACAAATAGAGTCCATTGGAACATAATGACAACAGCAAAAGCAAAAGTAAGCACACCTTTAAGGCAGTGCTCTTTAACTCTTTTACAATTGTGAATCTTTGAGATAATCTTGTAGAGCACAGTATGGTGAGGTGGGAGAGATACCATCAGGCCAATTCTGAGGCATCCTTTCCCACCTCGCCTAAGTTACCATACAATGGATATAGTACAGAGTAGAGTTTGTTTGGGTACATGGGAAGGGGAGGTGAGAAGGGAGTAGAAGCAGAGAGAGACAGACATAAGGACAGAGAAAGGGGGGAGGGAGGGAGAGCGGGGAGGAGAGGCCTATCAGGAACACAAGGAGGGAACAAGGTATTCCTCGGTAACTGTTGGCAGAGCATAGAAGGAATGCCAACAAGATACCTATCCCTGAATCTGCTGAGAATGATTTATTCAATATCACGTGCCTCTGTATCATTAGTTTGCCTCTATGTTTTGCATGCTTACAATTATTCTATTTATGCTTTAACATAGTATTTATACGTTTATTTTGTTTTATTTTGTGCTGCTGTAGACTTGACACAGGCCCTTGTACACAGAAGAAAAATACTAGGACCGAGTCTAACTAGATAATTTTACTCTAGCTTTCTGATTTTCACCCTTGTGCAAAGCATTATCATCATTTCTTACATTAAATTAGTAGAAGAATGAGTTTTGTTCTCACTCTGCATCCTACTTCTCCTTTTCACACCTCTAATTCCAAAGCTTTCTGTGGCCACTATTGACTCATAAGAAGGTTTACAGGCTAAATTGTCTATTGCTTTGTTATTTTTAAATTTTTTTTTTTTTTACTGAAAATAGATTCTTCTCTTACAAAGTACATCCCAACCAGCTCTACAGTAATATAGATCTTTTTGCGGATATATTCAAACTTCTATAGCATCTAGTAGGAAGGGATGTTACTTCCGTATCACATGAGTGACATTTCCCATTTTACTGCTGAAATCTTCTGTGGGTGACTTTTGTTATTCACTGCTAACCCTGGAAATTCTTTCTTGAAGTCCTGGAGCCCTTTGGCCTTTGTGGAGATTTTGTCTCACTATCCTAGAAAATAAATAAATAAATAAATAAATAAACAAACATACAAATAAATAAATAAAACTAGGAAAAAGGAAAAAACTATCTACTCCATTTGATTCTTCTAAACTCTTGACTTTGAAACATGTATTAAAGATAATGTGCCCCCCCCCTTTTTTAACGAGACTAAAGAATTTGTGCAGTTTTCTCTATGGGAAAATGTAAATAGTATAGGATAATAAACATATTATGAAAACAATAGGTTTTCTTTCAATCATCTGATATGACTTCCTTATAAATGTAACTTTTATTTGCCCAATGTAATTGTTCTCTTGGAAGCTTACTTCAGAATAAGCTCACCCTTTCTATTTCTTTCTGAACTCTCTCTGGTTTAACTCAGATGTTCTGCATCAAACTCCTCTCCACGGTGTCTGATTTAAACTGGTTTCTTTGAGTTCTCACTGAATTACTCTGCTTGGCCTCAAACTTGCTCTAGCAATTTCTTCTTATATACTCAGGCTTCAACCGTTTCTGTTGATCTGCACTGATCAAGAACTCAACTGCATTGCACTGCACTCACTGCACTTTCAACGGACTCAACTCCCAATTGATGGAATTGCTCTTCCAGCACTGCTCTTAGATACTTTTTCTCCTGAGAGCTGGATGTATCTGACTCATCTGTCAAAAATTTCTCTGATTTGATATGTTGTCTTCCCCTCAATTAGACATCAAGGTTTGGGATTAAAAGCATGTAGTTTATGGCCAGAGGGATGAAAGATGTGTACTGAGGGTGTATCTGCATTCCAGAGGTATCACAGAGACCTACAAATCCCAGAAGGCTGAAGTGCTCCAGAGAAGTCTCTAGAAATGCCTTGGTGGGAAATGCTGCTAATAAAGATTGAGGTCTACCACGACCAGAGAGCTCATCTAAGCTTGATGTAAAATGGAAAATTACTTTTTACCTTCTCTGACCTTTTCTGGGGAACCTGACTCTTCGCACCCTCTACTGGGGAAAATAGAGTATCCTTAGCAGACCTCCTAGTTTAACTTAATCTTTTCCCAATAAGATCCCACCCAGCAGGTGCTTGGGATTCCTGGATTGCATCTGCATAAAAAGTGATTGAGTGATGAGCATGAGAGAAAGACTAAGATGCAGAGAGGTCCAGGAGAATGAATAGAAATATGCAAGTGTGGTCAGTGGAACCTCTAGAAAGTTACAGAGACATGACATGGGACAGACTCCCAGGACTCAATGGGGATCACCTTACCAAAGTGCCAAAAGGGGGGATGGAGCCTGAAGAAACAACCTCCAGTAGATAGACAGTACCCCCAGGGATGGGGCCACCTACTGGCCTTCAAAAATTTGGACCCAGAATTGTTCCTGTCTAAAAGAAATGCAGGGACAAAAACAGAGCAGAGACTGCAAGAAAGGCTATCCAGTAACCTGCCCAATTTGGGAAACATTTCATGGGCAGGCACTACACCTGATGCTATTGATGCATTTAAGTGCTTGCAGAGAGGAGCCAAGCATGACTGTCCTGAGAGACTCTACCAGCAGCTAACTGAGACAGATGCAGACCCTTACAGCCTACCATTAGTCTAAGGTCAGGGACCCCTATGGAAGAGTGAGGGGAAGGATTGAAGGAGCTGAAGGGGATGGCAACCTCATAGAAAGAACAACAGTATCAGCTAACCTGGACATCTTAGAGCTCCCAGAGATGAAGCCACCAACATAAGCCATACATGGGTTGATCTTTGGACCCCAGTTCATATGTAGGAGAGGACTGCATTGTCTGGCATCAGTGGGAGGGGATGTCCCTAATCCTGGAGTGACTTGATGCCCAGAGAAGGGGGATGCTTTAGGGGGTGAGTTAGAGATGGGTGGGTGGATGGATCAACTTCTCAGAGCCAGAGGAGGTGGAAATGGGGTGAAGAACTCTGAGTGGGGGGACTAGGAATGGGGACAACCTTTGAAATGTACATAAATTAATTAATTTAGAAAAGATGGACAATAGGCAATTTAAGAAGTCAAGAATCAAAAGACGTATCAAGAAGTCTTATTAAATGTAATGGAAACAGAAGAAAGAACAAGACTACAGAATGGTTCAAAGTATCTAAACACAAGATTAGAGAAAGTGTGTGTGTGTGTGTGTGTGTGTGTGTGTGTGTTGGTGCACCAAAAAGTATGTACTTGATTTTCAAATTAATTGGATCTTATCTTACCTAGTTCACAACATACAAAAGTTAATGTGAAACCAAATTTGGTTAAAATGTTTTAAACACAATGGAAAATAAGCTAAGAAGTAATCTCTCAATGAATTATTGATTAATTATGAGTGATTTTTTTCTACTGACTTCTGAATATCACTGAAATTGGCAATGGCTATACATATTCATGATCACTAAATATTTAGCTCTGCTTAACACATACAGGTCTCATTGCTATCTTCCAACTCCTACTATCTAAGGGCTAAATCAATTAATATTTTCCAATAAATAAAGGACTTGTATCCCTTGGAAAATCAGTTATATAATTGATCTTCTTTGTTAAAGGGAGGGAGAAGATATTAACAGTTAGTAATAGTATTGGACTCAATAATCCAGGCCCCTTGTCTTAAGGGTTTTTAAATTTAAAACAAAGTGAATTTGTTTTCTCACCCTACAAATGTTCGTTTAATCATAAACTACAAAAGGACAATATGTTCAATCCTTAATAATGGAAAATAATTTCAAAGCTAAATAATCAACTTCCTACACACAAATTGTTTAAGACATTCTTAATAAAAAGCCATAAATTTTTCTGATTGGGATAAGGTATGCTGTATTAGAAATTGATACATTGGTATAAATTAGGTACATTTGTGATGAAAATCCTAATAGCCTATTCATCTTCCTTTACAGTAACAAAAGACTCTCCCTGTTGTTCATAAGCCTATTGGCTCTTTGAATATTAGAAAGCATTGTTTTCTTTTAATTAAAATATACTATCTCTGCTTTCTCTTTTCTCCTTCTACCCCATTCCATAATACTGACAATTCGCACCTAACCACCACTTTAGCTATTGCTGCTAAATACGAATAATAATATAAATATGACTGACCTGATTTGTCCATCCATAGCTGTTTTAACACCTCTATTGCTAATTTAAATGTTAATCCTCTGACTTTAGTAAATCCTAGCTTCTACTTCTTTCTCTCCATTTATTGTGTGTCTTTCAACATTTTGTAGTTCACATTTTTTCCTCCTAAAATGTCATACCAAAACCAAACTTCAAAATCATGTCAATTAATAGTAATTTTCAGACATACTAATTGAATGACTTACTTAACAGGTAGTACTATTCTACTACCAATTAAGGACAACAATAGTAAACAGAGGGAACCCTTTGTCCTTGAAGAACCTGAGCAATGCTTATTAGCACCTGCATGATGATTATTCATAGCAATCACATCACCAGGTAGATTTCCTTTGGTCATTTTTAAAGCCAATTCCCTGGTGCAGCTGCCATGTACAAGGAGCAAGGAAAAAATTGTGATCGGACATTTTAGTTGCCTCTTCCATTCAAGCTATTGTTTGCCTGTTTCTGTGTGTGTTTATTTATTTATATATTTATTTGGTATCCTTTCTGTAGTCATAGATCAAAATTGCTTTCTAGTAGAAACCCAACATTGGAACAACATGGAATATTTTCCAATGGTTCTCCCATAAAAATGGACAACTGAAAATTATACAATATATTTATGAAAATCAAATCATGTAGATAATTTGTAGCATACAAAGAAGACACATCTTAATAAAATAATATGGGATCTTTACATCGGAATTTTGGTTCGTGACTGAACATGCTAATACTCTGTGTGCAAGTTTCATCAGATAGAAGGGACATAAGTATTTCAAAAGTTGTCTAGTTTTAAATTTATTTTGAAATTTATTTTGAAACATGGTCCAAATCCTTGTTGGACATCACAGGATAGCTTGGAATTTCATTTTTAGCTCAGGCTAGCCTCACACTTATGGTTTGACTTCTATTTCAGTATGTGTAACAATAGGATGATAGACATGAGCAATACAACCTTGTACACCTTGTACTTCTAACTTTAAAAGAATAGAAAAAATCCCATAGATGATTGCTTTCAGGAATACAACAAGTGATCTGTCAGTGGAAAGCTATTAAGGAGATGACCACTTCAACTTTTGAACGTCTGTGACTTAATGGCCACTTAGTATAGGCAAGGTGTATTATTCTCATTCTGGGTGTTTGCGAAGATCCAGTCTGAAAATGTTTCTGATTAATTTTAAATAAATATTTTGCTTTCAGAGTATTAACATCTAGAATCCAATGCTCTCTGAAAACCTAGATTTCATCCTTGTCTTCCCTCTTGTCAAAGAAATATGATCTTGGAGAATCTTACTGATCTTGGTGGCATGTTCCTTCCACAGAGAGCAATTCGATCTATAATATATGCCTTCTTTCCTGTTTTAAAAGGTAAGATGCAGATTTCCATATTAACCTACTAAACTGAAGAGAAGGATGCTTTCCTTCAATTCTGTTGAGTATCAGTGTTCACTTTGAACTAAGAGGACACTATCACTTGTGGGATAAATACTAAAGATATAATATGAGACCCAGAGAATAACCACATAAATACATAAGACCAAGGCATTGTACTATTGAACAGGTGACAACAACTAAGGAAATTCTCAGAAATTCCTTAAATTCTATATCTATTTGTTCAAATCATGATGTTGACCATGTTTGGTGAATTAATTTGGCTGATCTTTAATTGTTTGTCTGCTGTGTTCATTTACTATGGCACATATATAATTGTATGGCTTTTTTTTTTAAAAATCAAAACCTACCATAGGAAGAACAACGATATGACCCACCTAGTATGCCCGGAGCTCAGGGACAAAAAACACTAACCAGAGAGTACACACGGTGTTACCCATGGCTCCAGACACATAGGCAGCAGAGGATGCCCTTGTTGGACATCACAGGGAGGAGATGCCCCTTGTCCTGGAAAGGCTCAATGCAGCAGTGTAGGGAAATACCAGGACAGGAAAGCAGGAGAGGATTGATTAGGGAACAGGGGTGGGGGAGATGGCTGATGGGACTTTCGGCGGGGGTGGGGGTGTGGGGGGGGGACTGGGGAAGGGGAAATCATTTGAAATGTAAAGAAAGAATATATCTAATAAAAATAAATAAGTAAGTAAAATAACAATCTAAGAAGTATTTTCTTTGTTTGCCATATACTAAATTTCAAAGACCTCAGAAGAGATGAAACACAACTCTCTGCACAGTAATTATCCCTTATTTTAAATATGCTAAATAGGATTTTAACCATAGTATCTTTTAAACATCTATTTAGATATATAGAAACCATATTAACCACAGTAACACATTTCTTAGTAAGAGTTATAACCACATTTTCACTGATGTTCATTATATGAACCGTGGAGTTCATACATGTCAACTTTGTACAGCAAATATGGACTGCTTTGACTTGCCTGCTCTCCCCGTCTCAATGAGGACATTCATCTCTTTTCTCTGGGTGATCCTTCAGCTGCCATTGATGATTTCAACCTAATTCTAGAAACTCAGTCTATCTTATCAAGCTTAGATTTAAAAAAAGAATCACAATGAAAATGAACCCAATACTTTATTTGGTCTTCATTTTCTGTTTATCTATTCTCATAGCGCCTCTTGTCAATTGTTCAAAATGCAGTGAACATTATTTTCAATTATAGAGGGATATTTTCACTTTTTGATTTGATGTCATTGAAGGCAAAGAATTATGGAACTTTTATATTCATAGGTTTAGACTCTACTAAAGTACCTGACAGCAAATCTGAGATATAAGTGACTAGAAGGTAATAACATATTTTATGTAGAATATATATACCTTTGCCTCACTGATTCCAAGTAAATGTGTCCACAGAGAAATTCTAAAAAGCAATTTACAAGCAAACGCTGTAGTTATAGAAGTGCTATGATAGTCAGCATTACATTTTAGAGTAATAGTAATTTGATATAGATATTATTATTCTCATTTTCTAAGTGAAGAGACCTGAAGAGGTAAAGGGATTTGACAACAGTCACAGGGGTCCTTTAGCTCTCCCATCCTATTATCTTTTCACTTGAATGGAATCACTTAGATTTAAGAAAACAATTTAATCACAACATCACATGAACAAAAATCCCACAAGTATTCAACTTCAGAGTTCATACTCAGTGAAAGGTTAAAAGTGTATGTGAATATTTTAAGGTGTAATCTCTCTGGCACAGGCTTATTAAATTGATGTGTTTTCACATGAGCAGGTTCATTGCAATTCTGGTTTTACTAGCCTTATCTATAACATAATTATGAATTCTATATATATATATGTATTTTATTTATAGAGAAAGGGAGAGATGATAGCTAGATTAATGATAGATATACAATATAGATAAATATAAAGATATAAAAATGAAAGACTATAAGTAGCTGTAAAAATTCCATGTTATTTTCATCTTTAAAATAATAGAAATGGATGGAGATACACTTAAATTGATATACATACCTATGTATATATGTAAATATATATATATATATATATGTATATGTATTTAACACAGCAGTGAAACTTCACTTTGACAGGAATTTTGTCAATGTTCTTACTGCACTGACATCTTCTTTTGGTTTGGAGAATTCTCTTTGCTTCCTGGTAGTCTGTTTCCAATTTTATTGGTTCTTCCTTCTCAAGCTGATATGACTTTCAGATACACAAAGCATTGATATTTTCTCTTCTGTGGATTGTCTTTTTATGTTGTATATGTGTGTTAGTGTGTGTGTATGTGTTTGTGCATTTATGTGTGCCTGTTCATGCAAATGTATGCATGTGGATGTGCAGGCATACAGGCATGTACAATTGATGGCTATAGGTCAACATAAGACCACTTTTCTTTATCTCTCTTCACCATTACTATGTGGCGACATGGTTTCTCACTGAATCTGATGCTCATCAATATAGCCAGGCTGGATAGCAATAAGCTTAAGGAATATACCTGCCTCATTGTCCAGCACTGGAGTTACAGATCTATGCTAAGGTTTTGTAGGTGATTGCTATGTATCTCACTAAGGGCCACATGATGAAGAAACCAGTACTTGAATACCTGTGTCATATTTCTAGTCCACCTCTGTGGTGATGTTACATAAATAAAAGAAGACTTCCTCTTAGTGTCACTTACCTACCCTTTGGTGTCAAGAACAGATGTCATTTAATCAGGAATTTTAGTATTTCCTATTTTTATCCAATAGCTGTTTATCTCAAAGATAATCATCTAATCTAAGATTAGTTTAACCTAAGACAGTCTAGTATGAAGTGTAGTAATCGGGAATAAATGCTATCCTGTTTATGTTTAGAACAAAACAGCAAACATACTAACAAAATGGAAAGAGGAACATTTCTGTCTTAATCTCTTTTGACAGAAGTCTCGTAAAGAAGAAAATTATTTTTTCTGGACTGACGAAATCTAAACAGGACACACACAACAAAAACACAATTAAATATTACCACTTTGTTTCCAACATTTTAGATAGATAGATAGATAGATAGATAGATAGATAGATAGATGATAGATGATAGATAGATAGATGTTAGATAGATAGATGATAGATAGATAGATAGATAGATAGATGATAGATAGATAGAAAGATATAGCTTCCAATGCCTCACTGCTTTCAGCATATAGTCTT
Source organism: Apodemus agrarius (assembly GCA_964023405.1). NCBI lineage: Eukaryota > Metazoa > Chordata > Mammalia > Rodentia > Muridae > Apodemus > Apodemus agrarius. The sequence goes on from OZ030013.1 coordinate 45,245,361, forward strand.
AGCCCTTAGTCATGATATCTCACATACACATACATCTGTCTGAGTAAGTGGCATGCAAATGTTACACAGGGAAAAATTGGAAACACTGTACCTTACAATCTCTACAACTTAGTACAGCTGAGTATTATGATTTTCTTGTAAGTTCAATAATGCTGAACACTTTGAATATACAGTATGTAGGATGAATAAATATATAGTTGTAAATGATATTAAAGAACATTATTTACTTGGATACAACTTGGATGAATTTTTTAAAGAACAATTTATTATGCCTTCTCCCATATATGCATCCTGACATCAGTTTCTCCTTCCTCCTTTCTTCCCATTTCCTCATGTTCATCTCTGCTTTCTCCCAAATCCACTCTTCACTCTCCATTGTTTCCCTTCAGAAAAGGCACGCTTACAACAACACTTCTAAGAAAACTATCTCCACAAGTATCCTATGCAAATCCTATAGTGCTAACCATAAATAAAACAAAGTGGTTTTCATAAACATTGTGCATACCAATGGAAGCTGGAAATTCACTGACCACAATTGAACAGTAATTAAGTTAACCTAAACACACTGTTGTCATTTAGGAAAGAGTGCAGGACCATTAGGTATACTTTATGAAGAACTGTAGTTAGAATTTAAAATAAATTGAAACAATTAAAGAAGGACACCCTCAATACTATGCAACATACTACCCTATCATTTCTGAAAGAGCGCTCATTTTTAATAATTATACCTCTTGATCAGACCTATAAATCTACACAGCAAATTTCTAGAAATTTTATATGACATGCTTTGAAACCAAGTGTAACTATTTGAGGCTTATCTAAGTATAGTGTACATAGACCATGAAAATTACATTTACATACTATGGGAACCTGAAAGATGAAGTTGTGTTTTATACCTATAGGAACAATCTTTATTGATTCTTGGGATCTCAGGCACTAAATGCAAATTTCTATCAGAGTATTTTCATATAATTTTAATGATTTTGTTGGAATTCTATTAGAGTCTCTGCTTTTACAAAGTCACAAGTGAATAAATTAAATTTTACTTAAAATTTATCTGATAAATAAACTATGATTCCCTTTTAACATGTAAATATTTAATAAAGTTTTCCCTAATGTCTTATCTAATAAAATACCACTCAGTTAACTGAAGGGATAAAGTAAGTTTAAATAATACCTAAAATTTTTTTGATACTCTTCCTTCCCCTACTGAATTCAAAATTAATCGTTCATGATTACTTATATCCTGCCGTGCTTAAACTCAACACAAACTAGATCATACCACACACTTCCTTCCATAAAGACTGTGATTCTGGGTGCCTGTTTCAGTTTTCCTCATTTGATGAGATAAATAGAAACAGGTTTATAGATGATTCAAAACTAAAAATTAGCTTTGACTTGTTCATGAGGACAAAACAGAACTGAAAACTCAGGTTTCGAGATGAGATTGTTAGGCTGAATAATTTGATTTTCTTAGTATAAGCTGACTTTCATCGTGAATACAAAGGTGCTGAGTACCCGTGTTCTTGGCATTTGGAGTTGTAAGTGAAAAACAGCAAGAGGGTAAATAAGGGGCATGTTGGCAGATTCCAATAAGGAAATAGATGGCATGTGCCCATCATATTTTTCACTTTAATTATCAATATACTTATTGCCACCTTACATTCAGCTCTATTGAAAAGCTAGTGAAGAGATACCAACAAATCAAAGTTTGAGTGATGATTAGATTCTTTGCAGATGTTCCTAAAAGATGATTTCATGTGTCCTTAAATGAGGATCTACATCAAAAAAAAATGACTGATTACACTGTAATAGAATCATAGGGTTGATCATGTAAGATTGCTGAGGTTTGGTCTGTCAGTATATATTTTAATCCTAAATACTGGTTGTCTGAGAGACAAGGAAATGCTTAAGTAAACCAAGAGATGCTATGTCACCTGGTTCCTTAACTTAAAACTATTGGTTGAATAAAGATGTTTATAACTGGGCCAAAGGGGTGTAGGTGGAGCTTCAAATCCCAGGGCTTGTGTCTGAGGCAGAGACTATGAAGAGAGAAGGGAGAGGAAGAGAGTGGAGAACACGCCAAGGGATAAGGGATAGAAACAACTGGATGAGGACAGGTCAATCAGAGTAGAAGGAGGCCAGCAGTAAGTAATATCTTGCCATGCCAGACCATGATAAGTCATATCTCAGGGTGTTGACAGAAAAGTAGACAAAATATCTTAGAGGGTTGATATCTTCTCAGCTCTAGTGCCATTAGACTTATTGTGAATATAAAGGTTTTATGTCTTTAATGGGAACTGAATGAGAAATTTATTAGGAACTGAATGATCAAGTTGGGGTAGAAAATCTCAATTAATGTCAAAAATTACTATAATATAAGATTTTCTTTTCAGACATTCCACAGGAAAAATGGAAAGCCACAATGTAGAATTTGAAATTTTTTTCAAGTCTCAATTTTCATATTTAATTTTTTATAAACTTGGGAACAATAATTATTTCCAATAATCTGTCATTGTATTAATCTAATCATGAATTTTCTACCTTCTGACCTATTTAATGTCATTATTTAGAAAATAATGAATGTGAAATAGTTTCCAGCACATGAACTTCAATGTGTCTGACTTATTAAGTGAGGTTGATTAAAATTTTAAAATTTCCTCTCTAATTATCATCATACTAATTATTAATTGAAAATAAAGGAAATCTGTTAATATGCCCTAAATCTCTAAATATTGTAGTCTTCAATTATTTATTAAGTGAGAATTTCAGGACAGTAATCACTACAGTGTTTTTGTCGTAATAATTCTGTCTCATATCACTATATTCATCAATCAATAATTAATAACACATACATGATTAGTATTGAGGAATGTTATAGTCTCACTTGATCTTTTATTCCAAGGTTAACATCTCAGTGTATAGGAATTCATGATGACAGTTTTGTGAAGAATCACAAACATACAAATCCATTAAAGTTGTACAGATATGTATTTTGTTTTTACTCTGACTGGAGTTCTGTGGATTTCCTGTTTTGAAAATAACTTCTTAATAAAACATACAACTTCTTTTCTGAACTTTAGATTACTTTGCTTTCTGTTGTGATATTCAGCGCAACCCAAAGCAACTTGGGAACGAAACTGTTTATTCCATTTTATAGGATACAGTCTACCATTGAGAGATGGCAATGCAGGATTCGGAAGTATGGGTTCCTCTTCAAAAACGGAGGTTTCTGGTTTGCATCCCCTATCATATTCAGCTACTTTTCTTAGACTGCCTTAGCCCACTTGCCAAAGGATAGGGCCACCCGCAGTGATCTTGAATTTATTACATCAATTAGAAATCATGAAAATGCCACATAGACAGCCGCCCCACGTGTAAATTTGATGAAGGCAAGCTATCACCCAATGATCCCACTTTCCAAGTGTGTCAGAGTGACAACTAAGGTTGCCCATCTCATGGGAAAAGTGGAACTAGTTCACATTCTGACATGTTTACTTTCTTACATAAATAAATCAGCAGAGTGGGATGTTAATAAATAAAAATGTGCATGTATATATGTGCATGTGATGTCTGAGCACATGTGCATTCATATGTCTGCACATATGTACATTTGTTCAAGCTGGAAATTCAATGACAGAAAGATAAACAGTTCCAAACCCAGGTATAAAATATTTCGTCCAATAGCACACAATACTACATATTCATTAGCATGTGCTACACAAAGGGAAAGATATTTCTTGAAAAAGCTTCAGTCTAGTTATACTCATATAAATATGTGGTTTTACATTCTCATTTCTTAGAGGTAATCTGCTGATCAAACAGGCTAATCCTCTCTTCTTTGTGTTGGCTGAAGGATTTTATTCAACATCAGGGCCAATGGTCCTCCTCACAGCAATAGTCTACTCTCATCAAGTAGGTTGAATAGTTCAGGCACTGACAACACAATGGAAAATATTCCTACTAAATGTTTAGTGTTTTTGCTTCAGGTGTAACCATGTAATAATATGACTGACTGGGGCCGAATACAACACAGTCACATGATTCTTGAAAATGACAACTAGGCTTGTTTTTCTTTCTTTCTTTCTTTCTTTCTTTCTTTCTTTCTTTCTTTCTTTCTTCTTCCTTCCTTCCTTTCCTTCCTTCCTTCCTTCCTTCCTTCTTTCTTTCTTTCACTTTCTCTTTCTCTTTCTTTCTTTCTTTCTTTCTTTCTTTCTTTCTTTCTTTCTTTCTTTCTTTTTTCCATCTTCCTTTCTCTACACATACTCCTTCAGGACACAACTCTAACACATTAGACTCTATAATCAAACATATTCATTACTTACTTATGAATTTAAACATAGAACTAGAGAAAATATGTCAAGCTGCTATGGTGTCATGAGATGAAAGATTTAAATGTTGGATTTATGCGTGGAAATATGTCTGTGTGATATTGGGAAGTAAACACCATATTTGTAAAATATTTCGTACTATCGCCAGGTGGTGGTTGTGTACTCCTTTAATCCCAATACTCAGAAGGCAGAAGGATGTGGATCTCTTTAAAGTCAAGGTCAGCCAGACAAGGCTATACAAGAAAACCACGTTTCACAAAAATAAAACAAAAGGCAAAAGCAAAACAAACAAAAACCCATTTGTATTACTTTTTCTTTCTATTGAAATAAATTTATAAATTGTGATCATGTTTTCCACTCTTCCCCAATTCCTCCCAGATGCTCTGCATCCCCCTATATGCACATCTCTGTTCTTTTCCCTCACTCTCTTTAAAAGCAAAAATAAAGGAAAAATCCTAAGACACACACACACACACACACACACACACACACACACCCCACAATTAAAGAAACAAAAATATACTAACAAAGATAAATAAAGAAAAATGCTTAAACAAAGCAATATAAGACAAAAGTCTACCACTGCTGACTTTGTTTTTTTGTAGGCCAAATGTTTTGTGTACTTCTAGATATGGGCCCCACCCTGACTTTTGATTAATATACCCAGCTAGACTTCATTAGAAAAACCTAATTTTACTTTCCCAGAGGTATGAATTATAGATAGTTTCATTATTAGGGATGAGAGCCCATGTCTACTTGCTCCTCTCAGTGCTAGGATACCTTCTGTTTTGAACTTGTAAAGACCTTGCACAATGCTGCCACCCTCTGTGAGTTCCTATGTGTATCAGTCATCAATCCTGTGTGTCTAGATGACACTGTCTTTGGAGTCCTCCATCACTTCTAGCTTTCAAAATCTGTCTGTCTCTTCTTCTGCACAGATCCCAGAGCCTTGAGGAGAGGGCTTGGGGAAAAACAACTCATTTAGGACTGTGTTCTTCAAATTCCTTCATCTATGCACATTTTCCATTTGTGGATCTGTGTGTTAGTCCCCCCTGTTACTGTAAGAGGAAGATTCTCTTAGTATGATTAAGTGAAGTATTGAACTCATCAATGTAGTAAAGAAAGATCAGTCTAGATTTCTCAGTGTTAAAGATGAAGGAGTTAAAATTTGGATTCATGTGTTGAAATAAGTGATTTTGGGGGAAGTAAACATTATTTATATTTTTTAAATGTTCACATCATTTTTTCTGTTTTAATGTTTGTTTTAATTTTAAGTGAATACAATTACAATCTTTTTGCCTGCCTTCAACCTGTCTCATAAACCTCTCTTTGATTTATTTCAATTGATGGCCCCCTATTTTTTTTAACATTTTAAAACAAGTTAGTTATGACCTTAACTATGTAACTGTGCCTAACAATCTCCTTATTTACGAATTATTTTCTAATGTTTATTCTGCATTTTAAAATTTAGCAGATTTTCAAAACTAGTACTATTGGTTAAGTATATATATATATATATATATATATATATATACACACACACATTAGGAAATAGTTACAAAGGAAAAGAAAAATGTTAAATCTCATTTTTGTGAGATTAGTGTAGAAAAATCAAGAGGGAGAGGACATCACATTATGGAGGTGATTTTTCTTTCTTCTCATAATTACTAGAGGTTGAGGAATTCAAAGAAATGATGAGTATCCGGTTAATAAAGAGCCTGTCAAAACTGCAGTAAAACAAATGATTAAACTTGGAACATCTGTTAAGACAAAGTTTTCAAACATGCCACATGTTAATTTCTTGCCAGTATTTATTTTCGTGAATCTATCTTTGCACTGCACTATAATAAACTCTTATCTGCAGTAACTTCAAGAAGTCTATGGACATATATAAGCATTACTAAATATATAGAGATAATACAGCATTTTTTTCTAATTAAAGAATGAGATAAGATAGCAATGAATGTGGAAGGACCTCAAAATAGAGAAAGTTTTATGGTCTAGTCTAGACACTACATGGGCTTTAAGGATTAGATTTTATCTGTGCTTTTGTTTCTTTACATCTGAACTGACTTACCAGAATTTATGTAATACTGTCAGACCCAGACAAGAGCACTAGGTTCCAGAACTGTGCTGGGGTGTGTTTGAAGAATTAGTTAGAACATGAGCCTTGGACAGTGTCAGCCAATTTGTAATTAGCTACAGATTATTGAACAAAGAAACAAGCACACTAAATCTTTATTTCAGGTTTTTGATTTTGTTAAAAAAAATAGTAGCAAATTTATAAAATACCCTAATTTTTAAACTTTGAAAATTCAGTTTGGTTGAGCATTATGTCCACAGTATTTCATAGCCAGCTTGTGTGTTGCTGATTGTTAGTTAACCTGTATGATAATCCCCAGCTATGGTTCTATGTTATCTTAATTGAAAATGTAGTAGACATAATTTAACCTTTCAATCGTGATTCAGAAACATTCAAAGGGTTTGAGGGTGATGTCTCTGTGGGTAAAAGTGCTTCTTCTGCAGCTATGAGAACCTAAGCTTTCATCTCCAGCATGCACACAAAATGCAGACATTCAGCTGCATGCTTGCAACAGCAGCAATGCAGGGGACACAAACAGGCAGATCCCGAGAACACACTGACCAGCCAGTATAGGTGGAAGTGACAAGTTTCCAATTCAGTGAATGTTCTTGCCTCAAGCCAGTAAGACGAAAGAAGTGAGAAATACCTCTGACATTCTCTCCTGGCCTCTGTACAAATGATGCATGCAAGGGCCCAGTCATTTGTACATCACACATAAATAAATAAATAAATAAATAAATAAATGTCTTTTTGTATCTGTCTTCTCTCTGTGTGTCTCTCTTTCTCATATGAGAAAAATGTCAGAATTTTAAGAATAGGACTGTTTTAGAGAACTAGCGGAAATACTAACTGTCCAAAATGATAGACAGAAATCATTTAGCTCTTTGTGAGTAAATAAAGTAGCTTTTGTTTCCCTTATTTTCTTTGAACATTCTCCATGTCATTTGTGACTATAGGAATAGAAGTATTGGTGCAATTTGATATTTACTAGGTATAGGTTAAACAAACCAGATAGTTCTGTGCTCCATAATTTACTGTCATAGAAAATGTTCCTGGAAACATGCATTATTACTGAACCGATGTCTAGTATTATAACCCAGTGACAAGGACAAAACCCAGTGCACCTGCTATTAATGGCAGCTTCTATGAGAGGCTTGGCCTACAATCTGTTTGTTAGGAAAAAGCAGCTTTCTAAAAGTCTAATTATCATTTCAACTGATTATGATGTTTCTCAAAAAATTACACTAAAACATAGTGCTGCTTATATGACAAGATCAGATAACAATGACACACGCAATGTTCAGTCTCAATGACAGACTAAACCTTCCAAATTATCCATCAGTAGACATCCCACTGGAAAAAAAAGTATCTGTGAATCAAATGGAAATTAGGACTGAGTCTATATGAGAAATTAACATTTTCCAATTTTACGTTTTCATTTGCCTCAGAAACCAGCACTGCTCCAGCGCTTGGAGTTTCTTTTTGTCTTCTAAAGAACAGTATTCACCTTAAAAAAATAAAAGCTCTATGGAATGCTAGTCATGGTACTCACACCAAAGGAGCTGGTGCATTTGTTAAGATTCACAGGGAGTGAAACCACCTAGGAGCTAGCCTTTTCTTCAGAAGCAATGGCAGGCAGGAAGCCAGTAAAGTCTCTGCAGAGATGCAAATTCCCTTGTAAGGCTCCCTTCCCCTTTTCTCCTCACTTAATTGAAACTTCAATTAGAAAATTGTGCAATTTGGTTTGGCTTATATTAGTGAATTACTTTTCTTATTCATTTTCTTCCTCTTTGTTCCATACATTCATCTTGGATGGCTTTGTACACTTTAGCTTAGACTACCCATAGATTTATTTGCACTGTAATTGTCATTTTTTTACTATAATACTTTTTCCTGAGTTTTTACTTTTCTGACAGTTTACTTGTTCTAATTTATTTACCTCCTTACACACAAATATGTGCAATATAATGAGGGAAAGGAAAGGAAGAAAGTAGAAGGAAAGATCTCTTCAATTTTTCAAGTTTGGCACTTATATTTTGAGAAGCTTATATTTTGGTTTAGCTTTGAGAATCTTTTCCTAAGACATAGATGTTTGTACGAAAATACATCTATTATTATCTTTATAAGATGCTAATTTAAAAATTAAAAAATATTTCACATTTAAATTTACCTCGTAGTTTGTAGTTCATTATTCTGAAATTTGATTGATTTTTCCTAAGTACGGCTAAAATGCAGGAAAGTTTCATTCCTACCACATCATCATGGCCTCAGGGACTTGGATGTGACAAGGATGGTGAGGGAATGAAGAAAAGACAAATACAGACACAAACACAGACAAAATCTGGGACTAGGTTGTCTGTGCTCTCTGTAATAAAGGCCTCAGCACCCTGAAAGACAGCTCAGTGGTTTGTTATGCAGGGTTGAATAGAAGGTGAGGTTATCATATGCAGTCAGATACATTGACCCGTTTATTACATACAGATAAACAAGGAGGTAAGACTTATGGGATATGGCTCGATCAAGAAAACTGGTTTAGCAATCTTGGTAAGCAGTCCATGCAGGGATGCAATCTTCATGCTGTAACTATCGGGCAAGTTAACAATGGTAGATATTTTCTGCATACACTGGCTGTTACCATCAACACATGTACCACAAATGGGAATGCTCTGCCCTTTCCTTCTCAGCTCATCCCCGAGGGAGAAGAATTTGGTGTTTCTTCCTGGGTCTGAGGCTGTGACATCTTTGACATTTTCTTTTCCAAGTAGACAACACATATTGAATTGGGACATCACTTATTCAGGGCTTTCTCTACCTCCTAAGTATCCTCTATTAAGATCTTCCCTCTGCTGATTTTTCCTGATCACTCCCCTACCTCTAACCTTTGCCAACTGTGTATGTGTGGATATTCTATCATTTGACTTTTTGGAATATATTCTGAATGGAATCATGTACCTCACAGTTGTTTGAGTCTGGCCTCTGCAATGAACAAAATGGATCATCTATCTAACTGAATGTGTCAACAGTTCTGCTAATTACAATTTTTATTAAAGTTTACTCTTTTATCCAAAACAAGTTCAAGCTTTCTGAAATTGGTTTTGTTTCGAATCATTTATTGTTTGATAATACTTTAGAGTGTGATTTAATTGCTGTTTATTTCTATAAATTATGAGCCTGCTTATTCATAAAAGTCATCAGTACAGATTTGTGCTTCAAGCAGGTCTTCAGTCACAATCACCTTCCTTGGGAAGAGATTGAGAGTTTTATGGGGAGTGAGTAATATTACTGTCAAGGTTATGTGACTAGAATATGGATTGAGGCATGTCTGATATCCTGAGGTAAACAGATCATGTAGCTCTTCAAATAACTAGGGAGGAACATTTTGGCATCATTAACATTTATATGAAACCCCATACTTCTCTCTTGGAATTTGGCTTGCCTCTCCCTCTCCCTCTCCCTCTCCCTCTCCCTCTCCCTCTCCCTCTCCCTCTCCCTCTCCCTCTCCCTCTCCCTCTCCCTCTCCCTCTCCCTCTCCCTCTCCCTCTCCCTCTCCCTCTCCCTCTCCCTCTCCCTCTCCCTTTCCATATCTGGGAAGAAGGGCTCTTAGTTGAAAAAAATGTCCCTCTTACATTGGCCTGTAGTCAAGTCTGTGATAGGATATATGATAAACCAGCCTGCTTCCATCTTAGGCTTGAAAAACATCCTATAGTATATACAAACTAAGCACATTACTGTTTATGACTAAATCTTTGTTTTTCAACAGTTGGGCCATACACTAAGTACAAGTGGTTCTGTATTGCCAATTCCAGGAAATGGCAACAAACTTTTCTTTAAATTAGTTGTGAAAACCAACTTGTTATGACTGGCTACCTGGGTTTATGACCAACTTTTTATGGCCATCTTGCAACAATTGTCTTTTTTTTCAGAAAGTTATTGTGCCCCACTTGTTAGGCTTATGCTCTGCTTCTATAATGCCACCTGCTTGCATTCCAAATTCCACCATTTGAAAACTACTTTCTTCTGAAATATAAAAACCCTTGTTCTACCCATGCTCTTGAAACCCACCTTTAGGAAACGCAGCAATGTACATGAATAATAATAATAATAATAATAATAATAATAATATAAGCTTGCCTTATTTAATTTGGCCAGATGATTTGCATCAATTGTCTTTATCCTTGAATTTGTGGAACTACCATATTGTCTTAATAAATGATTGGCATGGGAAGGTCCAGCTCAGTGCTAGCAATGTCACTACTGGTTATGTACTTCTGGTATTTATGAGAGAAAACTATGCTATCCAGGAGGGATGGAGCCCAAAATCAGTGTTTTGTTCCACTATACCCTCTGCTTTACTTCCTGTGTCCAGAACTCTGCCTTGAGTTCATACTGTGAGAGGAGTTTTGAATTCTGGACTATATAAGCCATTAAATGATCAGAGCTTAATATGCAGTTGTAGAAACTGAAAATACAGTGATAAGAGCAGTGCAGGTAATAGATACAGGCCTATGAAGTTTCAGGGGAAGGAAGGACTCTATCAGGACCAGGTGTGAGCTTTTTCATATTAAGACTTATGTTCCGGTCAGCTAGAGCCAAAGGATTTGTTGTGATTAACAAGAGACCAGACCATTAAAGAGAAACCTTTGTTTTACTAGGATAATCAATACTGTACAGCTGGGGCTGACAGATCTGCTGTAATTAAAAAGAGAACATCACCAATTGAGGCAAAATCATCTGGGAAGCATTTTCTTACTCTCAGCAAATTGATACTATGGTCCAGAGTTGGCTAAGGTTTTACCTTGTACCAGAAGCCAAACTTGATAATATGTAAGTGTGGACTAAGTAGTACTGATGTTGAAGACATGAAGGGGTCATGGAGAGCAGTGGAGTCTTTCCACCTAGAGAAACTATCCGTCAAGACTGTAATGGAGATCCCAATATTTGTGTCAGAAAACCACCAAGTAGAGGGACAGGTATGGAGTTGAAATAGTCTGAGTCTAGTAGACCCTGTGTATTGTGTATGACAGAACCACATAAGTGAAGCTGTCCAGGACCTCAGGAACACAGAAGTACATAGCAAGTACATATGCTTTAGAAATAAATGTATGGGAAAAATGCATATGTATTTAAAATAAAAAATTACAAGTAGAACATCCTTTCTTACATGGTATTACCTCTCAGTTGCTTATCTGACACACATTTTAAGAATGGATTAACATACTTGACATATTTGCATAGAATACTCAAATTCTAACCATTGTAATACTAAAACTAGGAACAGATCAACAGCCGAAATGTGCTGGTAATGACTGCCTAGACACTTTCAGAAGGCTAGATGAGTGGCTCCATAAGTGAGTGTGGATACCTCTAAAACAACTCATCACCCCAGAGTTCCACTACATACTGGATGACCAGCTTAGGAAAGCTGCATCACAGAGTCAATTCTCCATCTATTTGAACTTCTTTCAAATTCACTTGTAGCTGTAGATGGGAGACAGAGGAATTAAAGTCTAAAACCGTAAAGAGCCTTATTGAGGTGCCATGTAACATGGTAGGAACTTGACATTGACCAATGTGAACTTCCTCTCCCAGCCTTTGAGCAGGAACTCCTGGGTTAGCCATAATCCCCATCCACCTAGGGTGAAGTGCTCAGACCAAGGTGAAGTCCATTGTTCTTCAAGGACCTGCAGTTTCCTGAGAGACACTAGCCACCTGCCGAGCAACTGAACTGGTTCTGCTGAGGCACTTCCAGCCTTTGGGGAAGGGGTTTCCCCTGCCTATATATTTGGAGTTCTTCATTAAACTTTGAGACCTTGAATAGCAGGTGTTATCTTGGTCTCCATCTCTTTTTGCCACCTTCCCATACATCTCCAGCTTCCCTTCCAGGTTAACCGTTTGATGTAAGTGCAGGCAGTTACAGATTGGCGACCGCACGTGGGGCACCACAGGAAGTTCTCCTGAGGTGACTGTCTTGGTGAAGCTTCACAGAAAACGAAAAAAATGGTATCCTGCATGGTGAGCAACTACAGGATTTAAATACTAGTGCTAGTCTAAAATCTCATTTTTTAAAATCTTTTGTGTTTGGAATATTTTTGAGTGACACAGTAGTTGTTTGTGGTAGTTAGTAGTGCAGATTTTTTTTTTTTTTGTCTTTTTGATGTTTTACCAACCAGAGTACTGGGACAGGTCATATAATAACTGTTAGTCTTCCATAGTCTTCATATCTACTTGTGACAGATTCCTATTTTTGAGGTAACCACTATGAGAACTTCATGCCTTGTGTTCCTAGAGGAATCTTGGGTTTAAGTTTTTATGATTCATTGCTCACAATTTCTTTGTCAGTTGTCAATAATCCAGTTTTATATGCGTTTCTGTTTCGGGGTGCTTCATAATCATCAACATTATGCTTGTGACAAGAGATTTAAAACTCATGTGTGAGCAACACTTATGTAGTATCTGTGTTGCCCTTTAGAGGACATTTCCACTTTCTTGTGCTTAGGAGTAATACTACACTCTCAAGCATTATACTGGCCATCTATTTTGGTATAGTCAAATCAACTAAAAGCACAAAAGGTATTAAATTTGGTCACAAACTGATGACAAAACAAGTTCGATTATGATAGAAAATGATTTCTTCTAGTGCCAGTTTAGCTGACAACATAGAGTCTAACATTTCTAAGTTTTGCTTCTCTATAAACACCAGTGAATGTTTTAAAATGTTATAATTTATTTAAGCTAAAGAAAATGTAAATTATCTGATGAATTATGAAATCCATAAATGATGAGAATAAACTATATTCTTGAATTATATAATTGTTTAAACTTACTATTAGAAATGCCATTATTACTTGTACTTATGTGTATGCATGCATGTGTGTTACATACAGCTCAATTTTCAGGACTGCATGCACATATGTGTGGAGACCAGAACAAGTGATCTGTTGCTCATCTCCTTACTGCCTTGAGACAATGTCTCACTGAACCAAAAGCTACCCTTTTTTTAATAGTCTATGTAGATAGGAATCTCTCAAAATCTACCACTCTCCCCTGTATTTGATGTGAATTCAGAAACACCCAACTTTTGTATGTGGAAACTGCAAACTTGATCTCAAGTTCTGGATTTCTTATGTTTATCAAGTGATCTCACCTACTAGTCCATCTCAATAGCCTCAATTCTTATACATTCAATTAAATGTAGCATTTTAATTTTAAAATTGGCAATGTGCTATAATCGAGATTTTCAGAATATACAGGATAATTTGGGATCACCCATGTGTTGAAAGCTTTGTGTTTGATTTCCCCAGATATCCTTCAAACTGTCTGTATTGTGTTATTGACTTTACTTGAATCAACAAAGGTAAAGAAAAAAGCACAACCACAATCAGGGACTGAAACAGTACCAAGTTTAGAAACTCCTACTTTGAAATGCAAAAGAGGAAAATGAACACAAACGAGTAACACTATAAACAGTGAGTGCAAATCAAAGATACACATTGACTTTTTCGTGGCTCAGGTTTACTCACCATGTGGGTTTCTCCAACAGTTCTTTGTACCCTGGGCATTAGAAGTATGCAATGGTTAAATTGATCCAATGGAAAAGATTGCAATAAGTAGAGTAGAGAAGACAAAAAGTAATTGTTAAGTGGCAGCATGGTAGGTCTAGAAGTGAATCAGATTGAAGACATTCAAGCCTTCAATAACATCAGAGAGATTTCCCTAGCATGCGAATAGGAAGAAATTAAGGTAAATGAAGTTCTGATCAAAGATTATGTGTTAAAAGTTTAAATCAACAGAGGCCCAATATTCAGAGATGCAGACAAGGTCCAAGACTTCTCAAAGATTCAAAAGTGAAAGGTTTAGATTGATCCGTTCCTGGTAAAGACTTTTTCAGTGTCGAGTATTGGATTTTTTTCATGTTTATTCTGATTGAAGTTCCTGAAATAGAGTGTATTGTGAGTTATATAGCAATGCCCATTACACATAAGCAATGATAATTGTAGAGGTTAAAAGTACATGCAGGAGATGCTTGGAGTCTGATATCATAAACCGTAAGAGGGAAATACTTACATGAGCATAGGAGAACTATTAGGAATTTGAGATAGGTAGTCAGGATGCCAATGTGATCTCAGATCTCTGAGTTCTGTGTTGTCCAGAAAGCTCAGAATATCATGTTCCTGCTAGAAATACTCTTGGGAGCTTAATATGCTGATTCTGAAAGGGAACATAAAATAATGTCAAACATGTTCAGAGAAAATTGTACATGTGCGCTAAGAGAATAAGGAATGGTCTTATAACAAAAGATGAGTTCCAGAAAACACACATTACAAAAATGTCTGTAGAAAGAGAGTGGCATTGAGTGGAGAACAGAGAATGCTGGTCAAAAAAAGGAATATTGGGTAAATTATTTTTGCACATTTGTTGGTATTTAAGATAATTGGAATTAAATGTGTTAATGAGTTAAATAGGAATTGCATCCTCAGCAAAAGCATGTGGAAAATTCAATCAGTAATAGAAACTCAACTTACCCTACTAAGCTTCCCAAGCTTAACCCATGCATGTGGCTCCAGGTTGATTAACATATGTACCAGTATTTTCATTCATCTAGAAATAAACACCTGACCCATTCTTAGACCTGCTTCTAAGAAATTTCCAAGATGGTGATTAAGACTGACTATGCATATTGTAGATAGATTTAGGAGCTAGCAACAGCTGTATTTTTTTATACTAACCCGAGATTCAAAGATTGCTTACCTAATTCATATTTGACTCCCTCAACTAATCTCTCCTATCCTCCCTATATTTTTCTCTAGTTCTCTCTAATCAATATATCTACCTCTGTTTACATATATACACACATACAAACACACATTCACACACACACATACAAATCAATATATCTACCTCTGTTTACACACACACAGGATTAGGGGAATGGTTGTACAGAATATTTTATATATATTATATATATATATGTATATATAAACATACATATATATGATTTATATATAAGCAGTGATCATTTCCCTAAACACACATTAGGTATCTCACAACCTCTTATAACTCCAGCTCCAGGTAGATCTGAAGCCACTGACGCACAGTCTTCAGCACTCAAGTGTATATACCCTTTGTATACATACATGTAATTAACAAATAATAAAAATAAGGTTTTAATTCCAGATTTTTGATATGAGAAAACAAGCATTATTTACTTCTTAATCTGGTTAATATCTCTTTTTTGGGCCATGATGAGCTCTAGTTCCTTTCATTTTCCTGAAAAATAACATAATTCCTTCTTTATGGGTAAATAAAATCACACTGTGTCTATATACCACATGTTGTCTCATCTATTGATTTAATAACTGTAATCTAGGATGGTTCCTTATCTTGGTATTCTGAGAGCACGGCAATCAATATCATTATGTGTGTCTCCCTGCAATACCCTGAATTAGATTCCTTTAGGATTATGCCCTATAGTGACAAACCAAGATTGCTGTATTTTGTGTCTTGATGATAGCCATTTTCACTATGGTGATATGAAATCTTGATGTTCTTTTAATTTGCATTTCCATTATAAGAAGAAAAAGACACTGAAATTTTTTCAAATATATATTGGCCATTTTGTATTCCATTATGTTTTAGATCCGTCATTTCAATTTATTTACATACTGTTTTTAACGCTAAGAGTTTGCAATGATATTAATTCTCTATCTCATATATAGTTGACAAAGATTTACTTTTATTCTTGACATTGTCTTTTCTTTTTATCAATTGATCACTTTGCTTTTGAATTCTATTTAATACCGTAATTTATGGAAGTATTTCCTAAACTACTGAAATCTTTACCAGAAAGTACTCATTCATATATTTGAAAATATAGGTGAAAGTTCTCACCTATATTTTGAAGTATTTTGGCTAAGTTTCTTCTTTAGAACTTCCAGAGATTCATTTTAATAGATGCAAAACTTGCCTTTTTAAATTTAACATCCTCTCATGATAAAATTCCTGAAGAAATTAGGAATAGAAAGAATATAACTCCATATACCAAAAAGTATATACTAGAATCCTATAGCTAGTATTGTACTAAATGGAAAATAGTTTGAGAGCATTTCCTGTAAAATCTAAAACAAAAGCATGCTGCTTGCTCTCCCTCCACTCTTGTTTGATACAGTGATCCAAGTCTTAGCAAAAGAAATTAGTCAAGAGAGGAATAAAGAGATAAATGGACATTAAAAGAGAACAGGTTAAAATTATCCCCATTTGCAAATGACATGGTCCTGTGCTTTTAAGCCCCACAAGCTCTTTGACCTCAGAAACACTCTCAGCAAAGTCACAGTTCAAGATACAAAATCAGCAAACCAAATTCATTGGCATCTGCAGGATATAGACAGCAAATTTACTGAAGAAAAAGAAAGGTACATGCAAAACCTTCTTTCTCGGGCCATGGAGATGGCTCATTGGTTTTTAGTATATGCTGTACAAGTATGAGAAACTGTGGTTGTCTTTGCTGGTGCAGGTTCCCTTTAATGCAGAATCAGGCAGGTGCAGTGAATTTGAAGCCAGCATGATTTACAAAGTAAGTTCCAGGACAACTAGGACTCTTATACAGAAAAACCCTGTCATGAAAAACAGAAATGAAGAAACAGAAGGAGGAGGAGAAAAAGGAGAAGGAGGAAGAGTAAGAGGAGGAAGAAAAAGAAGAAAAAGAAAGAATGGCTTCTATAAGCTCATATATTTGAATGCTTAGTTATCAGGGAGTGACACTAATTGGGAAGGATTAGGAGGTATGGCTCTGTTTGAAGGAAGTATGACACTGAGAAAGGACTTTAGGTTTCAGAACCTAAAGCCAGGCCACTTCTCTTTTTGTCTGTTTCTACTACCTGCAGATTCACACGTAGAACTTCCAACTACTTTTCCAGCACCTTGTCTGACTGTGTGCTTCCATGCTCCCTGCCATGATGATAATGAACTAAACCTCTGGAACTGTAAACCAGCCCCAATTAAATGCTTTCATTTATAGGAACTGCTGTGATTGTGATGTCTCTTCATATCAATAGAACAGTGACTAAAACAAGACTTGTGCTAGAATCCTAACATGTACATTGCTAATGAGTATGGATGAGCATTTCCATAGCCCCAGAATTTGGAGACAGAAACACGTAGGTTACAATAGCTCACTGGCCTGCCAATTGTGGAAAGATAAAATATTGAGCCTCTGATTCAATGAGATACTGTTTCAAGCCAGTGCCCTTCACTGGCTTCCATATGAAATCACACAGTACACACACCCACAAACTTGCATAGAGGTAACACATGCACCATACCATAGACATGCACATAAACACATACTGCATCCATAATAGATTACAGAGGAGACACCCAGCAATGAACCTAAACCTAACTATGAAGGCAAAATACCCCCTACAATGAATACTTTAAGTTCCTTCCTAAAGAAAGTGGAGAAGACACTAGAAGAAGGAAGATAGCAAAACCTCCTATGCTAGTGGATTAAAAAAATTTGTACTGGGAAAACAGAGTTGCTAAAAGCGAGAAAAAGACTTTATACAGCACCAATCAACATCTAAATAATAATCTTCTCCTTTAGGTATTCTAAAGACAAACATAAAATTATATAGAAGCAAAAACCAAGCCAAGGCAAGCAAATAAACAAAATTGGGTTTTGTTTGATAATGGAGATTCACAATACCTGGTATCAAATTATCCTACAGAGCCACAGCAACAAAATAGTGATCATATTACTGAAACAAAAGCAGACATGCAGAGAATGTAATAGGAAAAAAAAGGACTCAATATTAACCCATAAAGTTACAGCCAACATAGTTTTTGACAAAGAACACACCAACTGGTTATCCAGAGACAAAGAGTCAGCCCTGAGACCGTACATGCAAACAACAGTATATGAATTCAGCAGCTTATATTTAGGAATATATCTGTATATAATATATGCATGTATTAATGGGCATTATTAATGAAGAAATGCACCATAAATTTGAAGGAGAATGTGGAGGGGTACATGGGAAGATTTGTAGGGACTAAAGAGAAGGAAGAAATATTCTAATCAAATCATCCTTTTCAGAAATAAGAGATAGAAGAAAAACTTCCTAGTTATTTTAGTTTCCTTAGTAATCTTTAAGACACAAATAATTTATCTATTATTATGTTAAGTTATAATAGAAATTAATATTTACTTATAGAAGGCTCTTAATTTATAATAAAATAACATTATATGGTTATTATTCCAGGTATAATCTCATTTAATAAAATTTTATTTCTTTTAAAAACATAAAATGCAGAAAAACAATGTCTGTTTTAGCAACTGACGCTGGGGAAACTGGGGTTCCCAGTAGAGGAAGAAATATAGATCTCACTTTCTACATCTATGTCTCACTTAATTGAGTATAGGTCGAAGAACTTAACTGATAGATCTTTGCAGCTTAGAGAGGAAAATACATGTAAAATTCTTCAATATGTATGTAAGCATTTTCTTAGTAGGACTTCAGTGGTACAGAAATATATTCAATAATGGCTGAATAGGATTACAAGAAATTTAAGCCTTGCTGTACATCAAAGTTAAACAGTCTGGAGGGAGATAGTTGGTACCTTGAAGTTCATTAGTGTGGGCAAACTGAGAACAAAGTGTAGTGATGCCTGTTTGAAAATTCCATAATGAAACATATTATTTTGTAGCATAATTAAAGAATTAACCAAGGGGGCGGGAAATCCCCAGTAATGTAAACTCTTTTCCAAAAAATGTAGATAAACGTAAGAAGAATGTGTTAATCATTTGTCAGCTTGTCACAGGCTAGAGTCATCTAGGAAGAATGGACCTGGTTTGATGCCTCCA
Organism: Apodemus agrarius; assembly: GCA_964023405.1. NCBI lineage: Eukaryota > Metazoa > Chordata > Mammalia > Rodentia > Muridae > Apodemus > Apodemus agrarius. Next base: position 45,264,634 of record OZ030013.1, read on the forward strand.
TCAAATTGGCCTGTACGTAAGCCTATGGAGCATTTTCTGGATAAATGTTTAAGGTGTGGAATCTAGCCCACCATGGGTGGTGCCACCTGTGCGCAATGATCTGAAATGTATTAAAAAAATGTTGAATCAGTTCTGGCCTCCAGATTACAGATTTGTGCTCCTGTCTTCATTTTTCTTCAGAATTGAGAAATACACTATTTTCTTCCATGTTGCACAGGAATAAAACAAGCTAGTACACATACACACAAACATATACACATGCACGTGCACACACACACACACACACACACTAGGATAGGTAGATAGATGATAGATAGATAGATAAATAGATAGATAGATAGATAGATAGATAGATAGATAGATAGATAGATAGACAGACAGGTTTTAAAAAATATAAAGCCAAATATCTATGAAAATTACAATGGAAATGTTTGAGAATAAAAAAATAGACATAAATTAGATAAAAATAAATAATGAAAAATAAAAGTTCTATAAATATTTTAAAGTGAAATATAGTAAGAAGGAAAAAAGAAAACAAATAAGAAGCAGTCAAAAAAGATGACATACCCATAAGGTATGCGGTTATTTAAAAATCCGTAGCTCCACATTTATATGATAGTGGGGTATGGGGCTGAGCCCTAGAGTACTGTGTTTCCTGTGATTCATGACAGTGCTGCCTCTGTTTGGAAAAAGTGTCTGGTGTCCATCAGAGCTGTGTCTCTCTTCTTTCTAGCGTCCCTTCTTTACATACCAGAGCCATGTGGTGATGCAGCATAGGTTGGTGGTCTGCCCTGTGCGGGTTCTCTCTCCCTTCCGTGACTTCTCAATTTGTGATGGGTAAGGCATCTGAGCCAAGAGAATTCCTCCAAACTGATGGGAGTGGGTTGAGTACATCTGCACCATGATCTGCACAGGTAAGCCTGTCTATGAATCTTTAAAATGCCGCAGCTTTCATTCCTCGGTCTGGAGGGATTCCGATGCACATGTCAAGGTCAAGAACTCTTCTGGAGCTTCAGAGTTCTAGAATTCCATGAAAGTAAGCAGATAACATTGAGCCATGCCCTGACCTCTGGCTCAACTGTATTGAATTCCATAGATGCTTGCTCGAAAAAGCCTTCTGAGCCTCTTAAGTCAGGTGTACCACCCCTTGCACTCTTTGCAGCCTGAAGGCAGCATCCTACTACACTTTGTGGTTTAACATTGGCCCCCTGGTAGTCTCTTCCTGTGGCTGGGTGGCTGTCTTTCACCTGTGTAGCATAAGTTATACCCAGCCTTGCCTTACCACCTGAGGAAAGTGATAAGACAGACTCCTCTACACACACACACACACACACACACACACACACACACACACACAGACGAACTGCATATTTTGTCCAACTGGAAGAATCATTGGCTTCAGAAGTAGGTTTAACTTGTCATACTTCTTTATGCAATGTCACCCTTTCATCTCTCCACATATTTTAGCCTGGCACAAAGCTCCGTTGTGTATTCCCTCCATCTTCCCAGTAAATTACTTGTAGATTGATGTTTAAAGAAGGATCAAAGTGCTGTCTACAGGTGCATCCCATTCCACTGAGATAGATAATGTGATAAGAGTTTGTATTCTTCCAGTTTATTTTATATGCTATGTGCAAACTGTGGCCAACCAAAGCCTTCCTACAAAAGGAAATTAAGAACTAGACTCTTTTTTAAAGATTTATTCATTTTATTTATATGAGTACACTATCGCTGTCTTTAGACACAGCAGAACAGGGTATCAGATCTCATTACAGATGGTTGTGAACCACCATATCCTTGCTGGGAATTGAACTCAAGACCTCTGTAAGAGCAGTCAGTGTTCTTAACATCTAAGCTCTCCAGCCCTAGTCTCTTCTTTTCTATAAGGTGTGTTATGTTTATATTATTTACACAGTAATTCTTCATATTTGTAGTGTGTATATATACCTTATAGTCAAATTCTAAGACCATTTCCTATAAACTCTGTTTTAACAGTGTTCCATATCAAAACTGGGGCACTAGGCAGTATTATATGCTGCATGATTCTTACATCTGTTTTTATTTAATAGTGTTATACTGTGGTCATCATCATTTTAAGGGAATGTTTCCCTTTTCATACTTTTAAATAAAGAAGAAACAATAACATTATGATGTATAAATTTATAAATTAATTTTCTTAGACTTTCAAATTGTCGTACACAACACATAACACACACATACACACATATGCACTCAAACACTCTCTCTCACACACAAACACACACATTCACAATACTGTTTCCTTTTTAATTTCTTCATTGACATTTATGTTAGCATCCTGCAGTCTATAATCTCAGACTCTGTACAGCTTTTACTGTACTGTCTATGTCCTGATTTTGACAATTTAGACTCAGATTGCTCTTCAATATTGTGGTTAAAATTTCTGACAGATGACAACCTTCACTTAAATAAATTTATATTCTGCTTCTAAGTGGGCTATACTTGACCCTGGACAAGTACCTGTTTGGGACTGAGAGTGAAATAGGCCACTGTGGAAGTATATTGTCACTCCCTGATACCAGATTATATAAATTTTCCATTTGCCAATCTAGAATCACCTGGAGATGGGCTGCTGGGCATGCCTGTGGGGACCATCTTGAATACCTTAATTGATGTGGGTGGACTGACTCTATGGGCAGAGGATCCTAGACTGCATAAAATGGAGAAAGTGGACTAACCACTAGCATCCAATCATCCCTCTCTCTTTCCCAATTGTGAGTGAAATGGGAGTGCCTGTTTCAAGCTTCCATTTTGTTCATTTCTATGCTGAAGTGGTCTGCCCCTACAAGGGCTTGTTCAAATAAACTGTTTCTCCTGTAACTTTCTTTGTCAGAATATCTTGTCCCAGCAACAGGAAATTAAACCAAGACACCATGAAACACTGAGATACTGATGATGTAGGCCTGGGAAGTTGTTCCTCAAAGAGTCTCAACTACTTGTATTCTGAAGAGTACTGCACATGATTTCAAAGACATTACCATCTGTTAAATTGTTGATTTTGGAGGGGTAGGGGCCTGGGGTGAAGAAATTAGAGAAAAACTTGGAGACAAATATATGAAGCATCATTTTCATATAATAGACCTATAATGATGCTAGTAATATATTAGGAATTTGAAAAATAGACTTTCAGACCCAAAAGGAACAAACAAGTAAGCAAGCAAGAAAGCAAACAAACAAAACAACAACAACAAAAAAAAATTTAGGGTTTCTTTTCTTAACGGTTTCATGGGGCAGGGAGGTCCTACACTTTAAGAAAACAGGCTTAGTTAATTTGTAGCTTATCCTACATGACTCAAATAAGGAAGAGGGACTCTTGCTATGTATAAGGGTTACGAAGGCTATTTATAGGGACTTCAATTAAGTGACTTTAAACTTCAGGTAGTCACAGTAGCACCTGGAAACTCTGTGTTCCATCACTGCCTGTCCTGATTTCTGCCTCAGAGCCCTAGAACTGGGATCCACTTTGATGAAAAGTTTTCATTTATTTGTTTATGCACAGAATAGCTATATGCTGATGACAAAGCTTTTGTTGAGATTTTGGTAAGAATTTGATGATCTTGTGTCTTTGATCTGCTTTGCCTCTGGTACTTTTTCTCAGTACGCTTAAAAATCATTGGAACAATGGAAAACATTAGGTCCAAAGAACAATCCCATTTAGCTATGTTTTCTCAAAAATAAAAGCCTTTTGCAATTGAGAGAAACCAGAGAACTTTTTTTATTAATGTATTCTTGTTAAATTTCACACACTTAAATGGGCATGTGTGTGAGGGTATCCACTGGATAAATTGTAGGAACCAGTGGTTTCATCACTGAAGAGAGTGAGTTCCTCTCTCATCTCTGATCTTAACTTCCATTCCTTCCCCTAAGAGAGAGTCTCATAACCCTCTCCCATCTATACTTCAAACATTTATAATGAATACATTTTGTTGGCATCCTATATAAACCAATTTAAGTAAAAAAAAATCAATGTATGAGAATATATGGAAAAATATTTTCAATTACTGTATATAAATAATTAATATGTAAAAATACCATTAAAACAATCAAAGAAGTAAATATGAAAGTACAAAGAAAAACAAAATTACAAATGTAGGATATATTCATTTATTAAATACACTTTCCTGCATAACTGCGAACTTTTAGGGAAAGAAATTGAACTTATTATCAATCTAAAAACACTAGATAAATATGTAAGATTTATGTTAAATGAGGGTTCTATGTTTAAACATAGTTCCTGTTGTTATACTATCACTGAACTACATGTATCAAAGGACCAGAGTCTCTGTTGCCTAGAGTCATCACATTCGGTGTTTCACTTCTGAAGTAAAGGAGATGAAGAAGAAAGAAAAACACATGGACAGGGAGGGGAAGAGCATCTAAAACAAATATGCCTCCATCACCTGGAGCTGTTATGAGTTACATGTCTGAAGAACTTTTCATCAACTATACCTTTTTAAATTTATTTATTATTTTCTACTTCCATATCAAACACCTGCTCACTAAATTTTAGCAGGATCAAATTGTTAGCAAGAAAGACAGGATTTGCAGGATGAATAGAGAATCTTAAGGCTCCTTAGGACATGAGACCAGTAATCGGCTGTTGATTAAAGAAGGAAAGATCAAGTTCTTTGTGGAGGAAGAGCGCAATGTGGTTTGTTTCAGTTGTTCCATCTGGGAGGTGACCATTTCAATGGTCAATGAGAGTGAAACTAAATACACTAGCCCACAAACCCCAACCATCTCAGAGATTCAGTCATCCCCATGCATGGAAACACTTTGATAGATCTTATGTAAGTCAACTGGAAGAAAACTCCCCCCTCATACCTCAGCTTGGGTGTAAAGTCCTCAGGAAGATTTTTCCTAGCTCTCAGAATAATGAAGGTGTTGTTTCTTCAGATGTCACAACAGCAGACATATGTTACTAGTATAGCAATTGTCATGAAGGACACTTACATTATGCAGTCTCTTCTGTAGGCCTTCACTTGGAGCTGAAAAAGGGATGTGACAAAATTCTTCTTTATCTATTTCATTTATGCCACTGCTACATGCAGCATTAGAGTAAGAATCTTTTGTGTCTGGATGGGATCAACAGTCTGAACTTAACATATGAAGACATATTATTATCTTTTATACATAATTATTCCTTTAATTATCTTTACCCTCAATACATATTTCAGAGGTGACCTTTGCTTTCAAACCACTAGAATTATAGGCTATAAATTTGCAGTTATACTGACTCTAAATTTTTTTCAGGTGTATGAATATCTTTTCTACCCAGAGAAAATGGAGGTATAAATCTAACTACAGACTACCATATAGTTTGGTATTACAATCTTGCATTTACACTTCAACAAATCTGAATTCTGGGGGACAGGAAGCTTGTTTTGGTTTCAGATAATTTGTAACTTGATTTTCCGTTAACTCTCTTTTGGTAGCACAATATAAATGTACTAAAACTTATTTGCTGAAAAACTGAACCCAAGCTAGTGTGTGAATAATTATAGATACCCTTTATTCAAGGCACTTGAGGGAGCAAGTGTACCAATAAGTAATATAGAATTCCATCTCCAACTCCACGGAAGTGTGCATATAATAAAGCATTTTACCATGCTATTTTGTCAGGTCTAGATGTTTCCAAATATGATTCTTACTTTAGTTGTTTTATTTAAAGTGTTGGGAAATCTAGAGTTCAGTTTGTCTTGTCAAATTGATTACTTTTGTGCAGAGTCATTTAAAACGTTTTCATGTGCTGATAGTACCTACAGCTTGACAGGACAGGAGTGAACGGCTTCCACTGGGCTGGCCTCCCAAACCTCTTTTTTCTCCATTCATTTTCTGATTTGACTACGCGTTTTGAAACCATATGAGATGGAAGTGAGGCCTTCCTGTGGCTTATATTGGCATTTAAAATTGAATATACTATCTTAATGTTCATATTGACTAGTTGTAATTGAACCTATCCCGATACACAAAATAGAAATAGTGCAATTTTATTAAGCATTTCATAGATTTTTCATAGGGGCACTGGTAATTTGGCCTACTCTTGACAGATTTGTGAAAATTGTCTCAACATGCCACAAATTTATCAAAACACAATTGTCTAACAATACACAGCACTTAATTTCCCTTTTACCTGCTTCCATCAAACAGGGGATCTTCTGAAAGCAGTTATCTAAATTATGCAAAGATAGTTCAATTATGTAATGTCCTCACATTTTTATGAAAACAATTCATTTCTGCTTTTAGAATGAGCTTTTAAGATTCTAAGTAACAAAGGTAAATAGACAAAACATTTCCACAAACTATGTACATTGCCTTTCTTCAAAAAAAAAACTCTAAAGAGAATTTATAATTAACAAACATGTATCCTTACTATTATGCTTTAGATAATGAAAAAAATTAAATAATAGAGATTTTAAAATATTAAATTACTGCAAGTTGGTACTGAAAGAAATACAAAGCAAAATAAGTTTATTTGATAATGAGCCAAATTTCCCTTAAGAATTTTGATGTTGTTGGTAAATTTTTAGGAGTTTCTTTTGTTTTGGACTATTGTGTTATTTAAATGATATACATGATTTTTGTTTAAAAATATTTTTAAATGGTAGAAAGTTGTGTGCAGTGTAAACCTTTAAAATACAAATCCATGAGTTACTTTAAAGAGTGAATTTATTTTGTCTCTTGATCATCTTTGATAAACTATACTCTCAGAAAATTAGTTTGTTGCTATTGCCCTAGGTTGTCCCTCGAGTTGGGAATAAAATCCCTATTGCTGAACATGTGCTTCAGACACAGGACTCAAAGGACAGTGTGAAAGTCCACTGAGTTAGAACTCACCTGCCTCTTTCTTGAGGATTCATTTTCAAGGATGAGAGAAGTTGCCATGCAAGGGTTCAAATCAGAGAAGCCACCAACAACTAACTCAGTTAAGACAACTATGCAGCAAAGACCAGTATGGCACAATAATCTTAAATCCTAATGAAGTCTTGGAGAAGAACTTCCAACTGCCACTTTACTAAACCAGCATAATCTCTAACTACATTCAAAATATTTGTCCTTATACTTACAAATTAGTGTAGTCCTTCTTTATCATCAAGGGAACTTCTCTTTGAAATAGGAGACCAATTATAGAAAACCCCAACCAATGAAAATACAGCATTATTGAGTCTGGCCCCAGAGAGAGTATATCTACAAAACAACTCTCATACCTAAGAATTAGTGAATGTTGCAGAAGAGTGAGCATAAAAATAGCAAGAGCCTTCTTCTTGAGTTTCATGTCGTCTGTGAATTGTGTCGAGTATTCTGAACTTCTGGTCTAATATCCACTTGTCAGTGAGTGCATACCATGTGTGTTCTTTTGTGATTGGGTTACCTCACTCAGCATGATATTTTCTAGTTCCATCCATTTGCTTATGAATTGCCCTTGGTTCTAGGAAGGCTTGATGCCCAAGGGTAAGGGAATGGCAGAACAAGGAAGTGAGAGTGGATGGGTTGGTTAACAGGGGGAGGGAGAATGGGATAGGGGGTTATCAGAGGGGAAAGTAAAGGGGAATATTTGAAATGTAATTTAGAAAATATCTAATGAACATATTGTAAAAGTCAGATGATCAGGGAGTTCACTGTAAGATCATATCTCATAGGAATATCAGAAGCTACCCACGGACTTATAAATATGATTACTAAAACATGAGCAGAACATGAACAAACACAATAAATATATTAAAGTGGATAGGAAGGGGTGGGAGGGGGGAAGTACAGGAGTCTGCAAACCTGCACAAAGAACTTGTCAGGTAAGGAGAGCTAAAGAGATGGTCTTCCCCAGGGAGGAACATCCCAATTGGTCATTCAGCTGTGTGTGTGTGTGTGTGTGTGTGTGTGTGTGTGTGTGTTTGTGTGTGAACATTTAAACAAAAGCGCATAAATTTTTTTAAAAGCAAGGACAGTTTGTGGAAGGACTTAAATGGAGGTAAGGGAGAGGAAAAAATGACTATATTATGACCTTAATACTACAATAAATATTTTTCAAAAGGTTTTCATTGCTTTATCTATATAAAGAATCAGCATGCAATAAAGATACATGCTCCACTATGTTCATAGCAGCCTTATTTATAATAGCCAGAAGCTGGAAAGAACCCAGACGTCCCTCAACAGTAAATGGATACAAAAAAAATGTGGTATATATACACAATGGAGTACTATTCAGCCATTAGAAACAATGAATTCATGAAATTCTTAGAGAAATAGATGGAGCTGGAGAACATCATACTAAGTGAGGTAACCCAGTCTCAAAAGAATACCCATGGTATGCACTCACTGATAAGTGGATATTAGCCTAGACTCTTGGGACACCAAAGACACAATCCACATATCAAATGATATCCGACAAGAAGGAAGGAGTAAACACTGGTGCTGGAAAGATTCAAAATATAGGTAGGGGAATACCAGAACAGGGAATTGGGAAGGGGTGGATGGGGGAACAGGGGGAGGGAAAAGGGCATGTGGGACCTTTGGGGGATGGGGAACCAGAAAAAGGGAAATGAAATGTAAATATAGAATATATCCAATAAAAACAGAATTAATATATGCAAAGTTTTTTTCTAGAATACAGGATATAAAATGAATATGGTACAATGTCTGACTTTTCAAAATCAAGCATAAATATGGTAAATGAAACAAATTATTAAAAGAGTATTTTAGACATGGAATGGTATACCAGTAAGAAAGAGTAGGTAGCCCTGTCACTAAAGAGTTTTATATCTAGCCTGTTTTAGGCATGTGAAAAAAGACCTACAGGTCTATTTTGGGATACAAATTAGGACAGACTATTAGATAATGCAGACACATGGATAATTAATACATTGGCAAATATGAGTACTTACATTGGAAATCATAAACTACTGAATTACATTGCTTTATAAAAGAAGAGAAGAAGGTTATGTAGGAATACTTTAGCATTTTATAAAATTGGAGATATCACTAATTTGATGCCAGACAACAGACATATTTACGGACTTCACATAGTATGCAGATTTCTCTACATAGGAATATGAAGTAACTAAAAGGACTTCAACCCAAGACAATAGTAATTAGATGTACATTATAAAACTTGCTGTTCAAGAATACACTATGTAATCACATTAAATACTGTGATATTAGAATCACAGAAGGCTATAAAAACCTAGATGAGATAGAAAGACTGCTGAAAACTCAATAGGAGGGAGCATGGAATTTAAAAATCAGTCAAAGGATGGAAATAGATGGTTTCTAGTCTTTGGCCGATCCATATTTTGGCTCTGGTTTTGGTACTTACTGGCTGACTTACACTAAAGGTTTATGATGCGTCCTCCTGGAAGCCATTCACAGGATGTGAATTCTCACAACACTGATTTATAAATATTCTGTGATGACTAAATGAGGTGGAATTTTTTTTAGAATTCTTTTTTTTAATTTTTATTTTCTATATTCTATGTTTACATTCCAAAGACTTTCCCCTTTCCCAGTTCCCCCCCACCATACGTCCCATAATTCCTCTCCCCCCCCAAGCTTGATATCTCAGTAATGTTCATGAATTTTGTCTTAGGAACACCCCCAAGTTAACAAAAGAGCCAAGAAAGTCAAGACCAGCAAGTAGGGGTTTAAAAATCCTAAACTATGATGGTCAAAAAAAAATGCAAAGTTCTTAAGTATCCAGAAGTAATTTTCACCTACTGAATCACTCAATAATGAAAGAACAATAGCATCTACTCAGAGCCAGATTGTGATTCCAAGAGCTGTTGGGCATTGCATACTGCAGGGGTGTCATTCTAGAGAGTGTGTATCTCAATCTGATTAAATGCATATCTTTTGACTCAGTAGTGCCACATCTGGAATTGTATGATTTATCACTAAACAAACATATGAACATATATAAATTCTAATGTCACTTTGGGCATTTCTTACAGTGATGCAATACTGAATACCATCAAAATTGTCAACAATTTTGAAATGTTAAAATTATTTATGTTCTAACTTATAGACTGAGATGGCATTCAGCGTTTTAAATAGATGAATATGTATTGCTCTGTAAATATCTACATGGCATTTATATTTTTAAAGATCAGATACTGCATAAGCTAATTTTTGATTGAACTCATAAACATGAAATTATATATGGTAAATTAGATAGATTTGACTAAATTTATAGTCAGATTTAAAGTTGCTAAATGAGCAATGAAGGTTATAAATAAATAAATATGAGGAAAAATGACTAGCATAACTTCTTTTGGAAATGAGAGAATTTTTCATAGTTTTGGAATTAGGAAAGGAATACAATTTTTCATAAGTTAAAATAAGAGGGGCTATGTTCAAGGAAACAAGCTAATAATTTGCTAATAATTTCCTCTCTCCAAAGAAAATCATGTTTACTTTTTACTCAGCTAGAAACTTAGCTACTTTTCCCCTTACTATTGCCTTTTGGATTTGGCCGTCTTTAGTTGGATTTTACCAACTTTAGAGACTATACCTGCAGGATTGTAAGTACTTTTTTGGTGGGGTCAGAAGGAAAATGGTGGCTTATTTATGGGAAACTACAAACAAGAGTCTTTACAAGGATAACAGAAAATAGCATTGTTGGAATGTGATAAGAGTACAGCAGAGCTGTAAAACACACAATGACCAGACCTAATCACACCTGTCTTTATGAATCTTCATTTTTATTTCTTAGTGGTATACCAATCCTCATCTTGCTAACTACTCTCAATGTATTTTTCCAAGGGTCTAAGCATGAGGAATGTTATCCCTCAACCTTTATAGGTTTAAAGGAGTATTTAATCCTGAAATTATTGGTATCATTTTTTCCTCTCAAGACAAGACACTACATGAAAAGATAAAATAGAAAGGAAAGGGGAAGAAAAAATTGGATGTCAGTGTTCTCCTATGGTATCAGTGAATTTTTTTGAAAATACATTTGAAGAAAATTTTATTCTTAGACTCGTGATTAAAAAAGTATAGATTCTACTGGGAATTTGTTCCAAAATCAAATTATTAGTTCCTATTCTACATCTATTGAGTAAGAAACTCTGGAATGGAGCCTGACACTTTTCATTTTAATAAGACCTGTTGGGGATCCTCATGTATACTAAATGTTGAGAATCACTGCCCAGACTTCTAAATTTCACGAGTCATTAGATAACCTTATGTCTGTACATTCAGATTAAAAGCCTCTTGCTGACAGGTTAGAAGAGATCCCATGGAATAGGCTTGGTGGCACTTACTGTTAATCTTAAAGGCAGCTGGGTTTTGTGAGTAAGAGACAAGATTTCTCATCATAGTGAATTCTCGAGCTACAAAATATGGATAAAATAAAAGGCTACTGCATTAAACAATTCAGTTGGTTAGCAACATTTGGGCAATATTGTGAGGCAAAAGGAATTGGAATTATCTTTTTGTGGCACCAGAATACATGTTCATTGGCCTCCAGACAAAACTGTCCAAATATATGACCAAAAATTGTCAGAATATAGGGACATTGTATCAAAAAAAACCCATTATCAAACAATAGGACCATAACTGAAATTTCCAATAAAAAATGATGATATCAAGGAAATGATCAATGGAAACACAAAGAAAAACTCAGGGGATAATTTATTGGGGTGGCTTCAGTATATGTGTCAGAGAGTAAGACAATAAACAAAGCAGGAAGTTTATCAAAAATTTACATATACAAGTACAGTGCACAGAATTACAAGAGTTTATGATGATATAACTAAAGCTGATCAGTGGTTAAGGTTGGTGGTGAAGAAAAACAGTTTAGATCCTTGGATAAGACACTTCAGCACTTAGGAGTTCATCAAAGAACACATGTCCAAAGTGAACAACGAAACAGGCATGTGGCAAATAACAGCAATGAGACATTTTACCGTGTTTCATCTCGATGAAATGACTGTTAGAGACAAAAACATTTTGGTTGTGTGGACGTCAAGAGTATCATTCATAGTTATGATAACTGTGAACACGGGATGCAGGATTATAAACAACCTCAGCCAAGAAGAAATAAGTGAGGAGATACTTAGGAGAAGACAGCTTTGCATGGGGGGTTCTGGGTCGACATCCTGACTAAGGACTCACACATCCATTCCCTGGATGTTAGGAAAGCAGAGTGCTGCTAGAGGGTGATAAAGAAGCATGAGCAACGTGCTCTACTTAGTTTCCATTTCCTCCACTCTGGAGAGAAATATTCAGAGTGGAAGCGAGTTGAAGAGAAAGTTCATGAAAATCATTATATGCTCTGTTATTGTGCATTAACAGTCACCTTAGATAGGCTAAGATTATAGTTGCTATATCTCTCTCTGTGAAAGAGTGTGTGTGTCTGTGTGTTTGTGCATGTGTGTGTGTGTGTGTGTGTGTGTGTGTGTGTGTGTAGTGGGGCATACTTGATTGAAATTCAGACATGGTAGTTTTAGCATTTCGCTTGTGGGCTGTGCAGCCAGCCTTTTCTAATAATCCGTCCTTCATGATTTCCAGAGACTACCACCTCATGGCCCTTTCTTAACATAACACCTTAATAGAAAGCCTCCAATTCCCTTTTAGGTTTTCATTATTGTCAAACAGTGTTTATTATAAATGATATCAGAATATCACCAAGGGTTGAGGAACTTGCTTGAGATTGTGACTACAACACATAGCATCCCCTGCTTAGAAAACAGAAATCTATGTATCTCAAAAGGAGAAGCCTATCTCCAGATTCTCCGTTAACAAAGGGATCATATCCCTTCCTCAAGTAACAAAAATATTCTTTCAAATAACCTGGGTCAATGACACGGTAACCTTTACAAAGTGTGTTATTTTATTTTTCCAATCACATCAGAAATCTTTCGATTTCACTTTGTAGAAAGAAATGAAACAAAAGAAAATGTGCTCTAATAAGAAAACTGTCATTATTTAATGTTATTGTTTCAATGTTGTGTGTTGTTTTTTTAATAGTAGCGGTTAGTTAGAGGATTGGTTGTTTGCTAGGTTTTTTTTCCTTCCCCTCCAAGTAAAAAGAGAATAAGAGAAACAGCAAAGCAGGTTGGGTATGGAAAATTGTATATGAGACTGAGTAATTTCTGCTCTGTATTCATGGAAGTTTGCTTATCAGTGAACTGTGGTATTTTTCTTTCCCACTTAGACAAGTGCTACATAGGTAAATCTAACTGCAGCATATTAAAAAGCACATTTATTAAGAACATTAAATACTCCCTATACATCAAAATGCTCTGAGAGGCTCCCCGCAGAGCTTGTCTAACTCCTGCTAATGAGTTCTAATGCATGATTTTCTTGTACCTCACCTTTCTTTACACGTCAATCTGTTCATGGCATCTGTCATGCAAACAGTAATGCAGAAACCGCTGGGGCTGTCAAGGAAATGACACCTTTCTCCTTTACCAGAATCTCAGAATGATGCCCAGAATTCTCTGAAATTCTCCAGGCAAACTATGTCTCTCTTTTAAAACCAACACCATCTGCCCAGCAGACATTTATGAGCCAATTGTCACATAAAAGAATTTTAGCTGAGTTTTGATGTTCAAGCCTGTTACTAGGTTATCAAGCTTTCACTTAGCTAGATGGCACACCTTGCATATTTCAAGTTGAAGATGGATAGTAAAAAATAAATTCATATCAATTAACTTTAGCCACAACACATGGATAAAAATAAAAGCACATGACATTTGATGTTTCTTTGTGTGTATGCATGTACATACACAGATACAGAAATAACCTCACAGATTAATACATGTCCATATTAGTATTTAAATACTTCTATCTCAAAAAGAAACATGAAAGCACATAACTCATATAATATTAATGAATGTAAAAATTTAAATCCTACATTTTTAAATTAAGTAAATTTAGAGATAAATTTATCATATATAATTAAGTATGATATCCATAAAACTCTCAAATACATCAAAACATCTTCTGTATAATCATTCCTAATTATATAACTAATCATGTTTAGCAGATAATTCATTAACAAGAGTAACTTTTACATGATTCAGTTAAGATAATTTGATTAAACTATTTTCTTTAATCTTCAAACTTTTTCAAATAATTATCACCTTAGAGGAAGCATATATAAACACTAAATGTTTAATTTTCACACTATATGAGTAGCTTACATTATGTAAGTCATTTTAATTTTTTGCTAAAATACCACTTACATTATTTGTACATATGAAATTATGCATGTAGAGCACAGGTTTTAATTTAAATTTTGTGTATCTGTGTGTCATTTATGTAAACCTCCTTATGCAACTGCTAGAAATTTTCAGTATGTGGTGCTTGCCAAAAGTTGCTTGATGAACATAATTATGAACATGTTTTCATAAGTTTGCACAATTTTGTTCATTTTCATAACTCCCAAGGAGTTTTGATTGATCATCTGAATGCTTTGAGCATTATAGGGATTTTAGTATATATATTTTGTGTTGTTCTATAAAATTTATAAAGTTACACTTCCTACAACAGCACAGGATATGTCTCATTCTATACAATTTTCAACACTGGATGTTTCAATTGGTTACCTCTCATTAACTAAAAAATGTTCTCGTTGATGGAATAAAATCATCAACAAATATTAAAGCTTTAATTTTCATAAATTTAGAAGCCATTCTCTGTATCCCGATCATACTCATGGCCCTAGTCATTACTACAACAGATGGGTGATTGTTCTCTCAGTCATGTGCCATAACCATACAAATATTTAAAGTTAGAAAATATTTATATTGTTGATCACAAAGATGGGAGAAGAAAGACCACTGACCCAAATCCTCATGGCCAAATTAATTAAAGGAAACAATTAATTTAAGCAAGCATTTTTATTCGTGTACATAACCTACTTCCCACTAAGATAGTATTCCAAATCTCAGCATCTGATGTGAGGTTTTTATAGCTCTGGATAGGGAGGTTTCCAAATGTGGGATCTGGTGGGAGATTTAGGTAGGATTGCAGATGCAGAGCATAAACATGACAAGTTAGTCATAACAACCTCCTGAAGCAAAGACAGGGTTGCAAGGTGGTAGTAACAAAATAGTCATAACAACCTTTGAAACAGAGGTAGTGTTGAAAGATGGTAATAAGGTTTTGAAAAAAAAAGATAGGGCTGATGTCTTAGTTAGAGCTTTATTTCCGTGAACAGACACCATGATAAAGACAGCTCTTAGAAAAGAAAACATTCCATTCAGGGCTAACTTATAGTTTCAGAGGTTTAGTTCATTACCATCATGGGTGGGGGGGAAGTATGGCAGCTTCCAGGCAGATATGATGCTGAAGAAGTAGCGAAGACATCTTGGTACACTGGCAGCCATGAGGAGACTGGATGTGTTTCACACTGGACGTGGCTTAAACATTCATGAAAGCCCCACCTCCACTGCAACACATTTCCTTCGAGAAGACCAGATCTCCAATAAGGCCATAGCTCCTAATAGTGACATTCCATACAACTAAGCATTCAAATAATGAATCTATCAGGGCCATATCTATTCAAACTGCCACAGTTGTCATTTATTGGAACAGGAAATTTTACAAATCAAAGGTGGTGCATAGCCTACTCCCAGAGAAGCAGAGGTTTAATTATAAACAGAAATGAACCTCATTTGTCTTCACTTTAAGATGACCTTTCAGCCTATGATAGCTGGTAGTTCATCAATGTATTGTTTAAATCACATTAAATACCCACATTTCATTTGTATTGTGAACTTTAAAAGTTCATCAAGCATGACGTCCTATAATGTTTTAGTTTCTTGCTATCTTCTTGCTTCATGATTACACTATAGTTGTGGCTTGAATAGTTGGCCCAGGAAGTAGTAATATTAAAAAATGTGGCCTTGCTAGAGTAGGTGTGGCTTTGTTGGAGGAAGTATGTCACTGGGAGGATGGGCTTTGAGGTCCCATGCCCAGGCTCTGCACAGTGCAGATAAGAGTCCCCTCCTAGCTGCCTACAGAAGAGAATCTCCTTCTGTGTGCTTTCAGATCAAGATGGAGACCACTCAGCTCCTTCTCCAGAACTATGTCTTCCTGCAAGGTGCCATGTGTTCTGCCTTGGTGATGATGCACTTAGCCCCTGAACTTGTAAGCCAGCTCTCACTAAATGTTTACCTTTATAAGAGCAGCTTTGGTCATGATGTATTCTCACAGTAATGAAACCTTTATTAGGACAACACTGTACAATCATTATCTCTTATAGCTTTCAGCTTCAACATATAAGAGAAATGTCATGATAAAATATCACATATTAGTGGATTTTTAATGAAAATTTGAAATATCTTTACCATACAGCATTTCTTTTTTTTTAAATTTTTAGTTTCTATATTCTATGTTTACATTCCAAAGGCTTTCCCCTTTCCCAGTTACTCCCCACCATACAGCATTTCTTTTTTTTTTTTTGGGGGGGGGGTATATCATATTTTTTTTGATTTTTTTATTGTATATATTCTATATTTACAATTCATTTCCCTTTTTCTGGTTCCCCACCCCCAAAGGCCCCACATGTCCTTTTCCCTCCCCCTGCTCCCGCATCCACCCCTCCCACTTTACTGTTCTTGTACTCTCCCACAATGATGTTTTGGTCCATTCTAGCACCAGTGTCCACTCCTTTCTTCTTGTGAGACATCACTTGATATGTGATTTGTGTCTTTGGTGTTCCAAGCTTCTAGGCTAATATCCACTTATCAGTGACTGTATACCATGGGTATTCTTTTGAGACTGGGTCACCTCACTTAGTATGACATTCTCCAGCTCCATCCATTTCTCTAAGAATTTCATGAATTCATTGTTTCTAATGGCTGTATAGTACTCCATTGTGTATATATACCACATTTTTTGTATCCATTCCTCTGTTGAGGGACATCTGGGTTCTTTCCAGCTTCTGGCTATTATAAATAAGGCTGCTATGAACATAGTGGAGCATGTATCTTTATTGCATGCTGGGGAATCTTCTGGGTATATTCCCAGGTGGATACAGAAAATGTGGTATATTTATACAATGGAATACTACTCAGCAATTAAAAATAATGAATTCATGCAATTTGTAGGTAAATGGTTAGACCTGGAAAATATCATCCTGAGTGAATTAACCCAATCACAAAAGAATGCACATGAAATGCAATCACTGATAAGTGGATATTAATGAGCCCAGAAGCCCTAAATACTCAAGACACAAATAGCAAGTCAAATGATTCCCAAGAAGAAGAAAGGAGAGGACCCTGGGCCTGTAAAGATTGCATCCAGTTTAGTAAAGAAACCGAGGGGGGAGGGGGAATGATTGGGGAACAGTTTGGGGGGGAGAGGAACTATGGGAACTATGGTGGGTGGGAACTGGGAAAGGGGAAAGCCTTTGGAATGTAAACATAGAATATAGAAAATAAAAAAAATTACAGAATATGCTACTTAAATAAAATATTTAAGTAAAATATGAACATATTTTACACTTGTAAATAGTGAAATAACTTTTAACAAGAATTTTTTTCAATCCCTTTTATAAATTCGTCTCTGTGTGCCTAGACTCTGCAATTATTCTCATGGTCATTATTTCAACTTCATTTTAGAAGGGTTGTTAGTGTCTAAAACAAAAAGAACCTTACTTTTTCACTTGAATGATATCAGAATCTCTAGCCACCTCCCACTACTGATTATTCTTTTCTCAATAAGCAACCCAAAGTTTATGTGTATATAGACCTCCTATCTTTGCTACTTACTGTGCCAATGTGATTTATGCCAAAGAGAGACAGTATGTGTAGCATTGCTAGTTCTTTTTTTTTTGTAAAAAAAAAAATCTATCACTTTTCCTACTTTATTCATAAGTAATAAACAAGAAATTTTCCTTTATCTAAATTAGACAACTTGAAATTCTAGAATGAGGGATATTTTCAAAATCGTTGTTTATACAGGACTGCCTTAGTAATGGAATAAAAATATAAAATGATACAGAGAGTACTGTAATCCTGAAATATAATTACTAATTTTATGACAGGCTAAAGCATTTTACTTACATGCAGTCCATGCTATGACTCTGGAAGCACTGGTTGATAATGCAGATTATCACACTTGACTAAAGGTGTTTCTTTCCTTCTGGGACTCCTCATTGCATTTATATCAAGATTCTATTAATGGGCACAGGAGGAGTGATGATCCCAGCTCAGAAGCTATCCAGAATACTTGATTAAAAAAGTGAAGAGCTAAATCTAAAGAAAATGGATAGTTATTTTGCATAAAACTGATAGCAGGTAAACAAGGTAATATTAAATTTGGTGGGAAATGTATTGACAATAAATGACATACTTAATCAAAGAAATTAATGGTTGTTTGTTGCAAAAGTAACTATCAAGTTTGTAAACCTATATATTTGATTATAGCCACTAGATGTAGGGACATGTCTTTGCATAACAGGAAAAGATAACCTTCAAAACTTTGGTTGGAAGCTCTAAAAACAACCTTGAGATTCTACCTCACACCAGTCAGAATGGTTAAGATTCAAAATTCAAGCGACAACAGGTGCTGGCAAGGATGTGGAGACAGAGGAACACTCCTCCACTGTTGGTGGGATTGCAAGATGGTACAACCGCTCTGGAAATCAGTATGGCGGTTCCTCAGAAAACTGGACATGACACTTCCAGAGGACCCTGTCATACCACTCCTGGGCATATACCCAGAGGATTCCCCTGCATGCAATAAAGACACATGCTTCACTATGTTCATATCAGCCTTATTTATAATAGCCAAAGTTGAAAGGAGCCCAGATGTCCCTCAAAGGAGGAATGGATACAGAAAATGTGGTATATTTATACAATGGAATACTACTCAGCAATTAAAAATAATGAACTCATGCAATTTGTAGGCAAATGGTTGGATCTGGAAAATATCATAAGTGAGCTAACCCAATCACAAAAGAATACACATGAAATGCAATCACTGATAAGTGGATATTAATGAGCCCAGAAGCTCTAAATACTCAAGGCACAATTAGCAAGTCAAATGATTCCCAAGAAGAAGGAAGGAGAGGACCCTGGTCCTGAAAAGACTGGCTCCAGTTTTGTAGGAGAGTACCAGAACAGAGAAATGGTGGGGGGTGATTGGAGAATGAGCGGGGGAAAGAGGACTTATGGGACATATGGTGAGGGGAGAACTGGGAACAGAGAAAGCCTTTGGAATGTAAACAAAGAATATAGAAAATAAAAAAAATATTTTATTAAAAAAATTTTAACAGGTGAAATTACATTTAGATAAAGAAATTAGGTTCAGCCAGGCAGGTCCAAACCCAGAACTCACTCTCACCAATAAGTAGTTTCCTGAACACTACCATTTGTTATCAGTTATGAGTAACTCAATTATTTGCAAATCCCCCTTACCAAAAAAGTATTTATTAAACTTTTTTGACCTGATCTTAGTTTTGCATGCATATTGGTAAGTTAGCGGTGTTTATCACCAGCATTTCTAAAGGAAGAAACACCAATTAGTTCATTCAAAGTGACCACATGAAAAATTTCAAAGTTATGTAAGAGACAGAAAACTGCTGTTTTGTCATCCACAGCATTACTCTTTTTCAAGAAGAATTACCTTCTAAATATAAATGGAGCAAAAGCTACCTAGAACTTAACTTCTTAATCCTTCAAATGTTTGAAAAATAATAGTGTAATATTGGTTTAAGTGACTAATTTTAAGCTGGTTTGTTGAATATATTATTTATGTATTTATTTATTTATTTAACTGATTGCAGCCCTCTTCCTCCTCTCTTCCCAGTCCCACATTATTATTCTGCTTTTCTTAATGCCCCCTGCTTTGTACTCAGAAAATGATAGAAAGGAGAGGTACCCAGCCTTGAGTACCAACCTCCTTTGTTACCTCATCGTTCAAGTAGCATCAGAACTAAGAACATCCTCCCCACTGAGGCCAAAGAAGGCAACCCAACTAGAGTAAGGGGTCTGAAGGCAGGAAATAGAATCAAAGTCAGAGAAGACTCCTGCTCTAATTGTTTAAAGGCACACATTAAGACCAAGCCGTACATCTATTAATATGTGTGAGGAACTTATTAATGATACTTGCAGACAGCACACCACAAGAAGACCTACAGAGTCTACTAATCTGTGCCAGTGGGGATCCCAGAGACTAAACCACCAACCCAAGGACCTGTATATATTTTTATACTATCAGAATGGTCAGAAAGTCAAGATATAGCCTCCTCAAAAGCCAGCTGAGCAAATGTAGCTATGTTCTGAGCAATGGGCTAGATACAGACCCCAGATACAAAAAAAAAAAAAAAAAAGCTATAGCAAATCTGGAAGCTACATGAGAGCCATGGGAAACCTGTTCTGACATCCCTGGGCATCTTATCTCTTGATTATTTCCTACTTGTTTCTTATTCCAGTAAAAGGAGTGTGTAAAACATGTTTCTTGCTCCAGCCATTGTTATTATGTAGAATATATTTATAGAACTTTGACCCATTCTATAAGGGAAACATTATTTCAATAGACTATGACATGTCTTTTTATAAGAACAAGTTTTTGATACATATTTGATAATATGTATTTACATTTATTGATTCCTTTTATCTCTTTCTTATCCTAATATTTTTTATTAAATATAGATCTGTTTATATAATATATAACGATTACAATTTCACATCCCCTAACTCCTCCTGGAAGCTCTCTCTTCCCTCCAAATCCAAATACTTTCCTTCTTCTCTTAGAATACAGACATCAAAAAATAACAATAAGATAAAAGAAAAACAAACCAGAATTGCACAAAAGGAATAGAAGAAAAAGAACCAAATAAAAATCTCAAGAAACAGATAAAGTTGAGAGTTGCTCTTTCCATGTCTGTGAAGAACTGTGTTGGAATTTAGATGGGGATTGCATTGAATCTGTTGATTGTTTTTGGTAGGATGACCATTTTTACTATGTTAATCCTGTGGATCCACAAGCTGGAGAGGTCTTTCTATCTCCTAAGGTTTTCTTCAATTTCTTTCCTCAGGGCCTTGAAGTTCTTGTCATACAGATCTTTCACTTCCTTGGTTAGAGTTACACCAAGATATTTAATGTTATTTGTGGCTATTGTGAAGGGTGTTGTTTCCCTAATTTCTTTCTCAGCATGTTTATCTTTTTTATAAAAGATGGCTACTGATTTGTTTGACTTGATTTTATATCTAGCCACTTTGCTGAAGTTTTTTATCAGCTATAGCAGTTCTCTGGTAGAATTTTTGGGGTAACATATATACTATATGATCATCTGCAAACAGTGATACCTTAACTTCTTCCTTTCCTATTTGCAGCCTCCTGATATACACTTGTTGTCTAATTTCTCTAGCTAAAACTTCAAGTACTATATTGAGTTAATAGGAAGACAGAGGGCAACTTTGTCTTGTCCCTGATTTTAGAGGGATTACTTCAAGTTTTTCTTCATTTAATTTGTGTTGGGTGGAGAAAAAAATCTCTCAGAGACAAAGCACAGGGGCGATAGGATAAAGAACTCTGGGAGAGGGTACTGGGAGTGCGGCAAGCAATATTTGGAATATAAATAAATAAAATAATTTAATAACAATAAAATAAAAAGGTGAAATATCATAAACCACAACAAAAATAGAAACATAAAAATGAAGAAATACATATTTGCACAAAAAGAAATCCCACTTAAACACAAAAGCATCTTACACAGATCAGATTGACAAAGATAAAAAACTCAAGCTATAACTGTCCAGCTGTCAAGGCTACTGGGCAAGAGGGAGACTCATTCATTACTGATTGCAGTGCAAACTTGGGCAACTCATTTCAAAATCAATTTTTGAAGTTTCTCAGAAAATCATGAATAGATCTGCCTCAAGACCCAGCTATACCACTCCTGGGCATATACCCAAAATGTGCCCCAGTATACACAAGAACACTTGCTCACTCATATTCGTAACAGCTTTATTCATAATAGAAACTAGAAACAACCTATATCAGCCAAACAATAAAGTATATTTAGTACATTTACACAATGGAATATTACTCAGCCATGAAATTTACAGACAAATGGAAGGAACTAGGAAAAATCATACTGAGTGACATAAGGCAGATCTAAAATGACAAACATGATGTGCACTTACTTATAAGTGGATATTAGACATCAAGCATAGGAAACCCATGTTATAAGCCATAGACCCAAAGAAACTAAGCAACAAGGAGGGCCCAAGGTGGCACACTTGAATCTCACTGTGAAGGAAAAATATATTAGACATCCTGGCTTGAAGGAAGGAGGGGACTGGGCAGGGTAGCAAGTGGGGTTAGAAACAGGAGGATTGAGGTTAGGGGAGGACAGAGGAACAGAACACACAATGAAACAATTGTATTGGGAGAAGGGTCATCACTGGGAGCTAGAAGCAAAGGACAAAGGAAACCTCCAGGCATCTATAATGATAAAACTAGCTAAGTGTATTAGCAATGAGGAGTATGGAGTCTGAAATGGCTATTTCCTGTACCCAGGAAAGACTTACACTGGAGTGATTGGGATACCAACACAGCCACAAAACCTCAACCCCCCACCATATGTCCTGTCTACAGGATATGCAGGGACATGGGATGGAGCAGAATTTCAATGCAGGGCCAACAAATGACTGGCCTAGCTTGAAACCCATGCAGAGAGAGAGAGAGAGAGAGAGAGAGAGAGAGAGAGAGAGAGAGAGAGAGAGAGAGAGAGAGAGAGAAGACAAGACAGACATCCCTTTTACTATCGATGGTGATATAATGATATTGTTATACTTGCAGACAGGAGCTTAACATAAATGTAGCCAGCATGGCTTTACCCAACAACTATTGGAACTATTAGAAGCTGATGCAGAGACTCACAGTCAAAGATTATGCAGAGCTTAGGTAATTTTGTGGGTTAGGGGAAATAAGGAGAGAGGAAATAAGTGAGGGAGCCACCAGGATCAAGGACATAAGAAAATCCTACATAGTCAACTAACCTGGTCTGATGGGGGTTCATGAAGACTGAAGTTCCAGTCAAAGAGCATGATTGGGATGCGCCTAGGCCATCTACACATATGTAGCATTTGTGCAGCTGGGTCTTCATGAGGGACTCTTAAAGGAAGAGCAGGTCTGTCTCTAATGTATTACTTACCTTTTGGATCCCTTTCCTCTTACTGGGTTGCCTTGTCTAACCTCAGTAGAAGAGCATGCACCCAATCTTGCTGTGGCTTGATATAGCAAGGCTGGTTGATTTGCAGGGGAGGCCTTCCCTTTTCTAGGGAGAATAGGAGGAGGGGTGGGTAGAGGAGGAGGTGGAGTGAGAAGGGGGAACTAGAAGGAGAGAAAGGAGAGAAAGCTGCAATATGGATATAAAGTGAATAACATTATCAATAAAAAGAAGGTGAAAAAACCCACAGAACCAAAATTCATAAGTACAAAGGCCCTATAACACTAAAACAAAATGAACAAACAAAAAACAAAACAAAAAACAGACAAGGCATTTGGAGAACAAGAACCTCCAAAAATGCCTCTAAGTTTGCTTTGTGTTGGCCAGGTGCTGCTAGTCGTAGAGCATAGCCTTAAGAGTGTTTCGTTTATCTAGTGAGAGTCTGTTGGAGCAGTTATCAATAGTAGGTAAACTCATTTTTATATAGCTCTTATTTGGCATAGTTAACTTTCAGTACTATACATATTTTTGTGCTTATAATCCAAATATTTCACTTGTCTGTCCCTGTCTCTCTGTCTCTATCTCTCTGCCTCTCTCTCTCATGTCTCTATCTCTCTCTCTTTTTCTGTGTGTGTGTGTGTGTGCATTTGTGTGTGTGTGTGTGTGTATCTTTGCTGTTTACTGATATAAAACACAGATCAGTTCAATTATCAACACAAATCTGTTTTGTAATTATCTCTCTCTCTCATTTTTTTGCTTTATCATAAGACCCTGTATTCCACGCTTGCCCTCTGACAGTAATGTGCTACAAAACAGAAACTCATACCTTGATGTTTAGCGTAGGGCTTTCAAATATGCTTACATCAATTCACAAAATGTATCTCTGAACTCCACACCCAACTGCATGTGTCATTTACCAGTAGCACTTGGTTGCATTTCAAAGTTCACTTTTTAATGTTTAGCTCAAATTTAGGGCAATCTGACAAACAATTATTTTAATTTTGAAATGCCAAAATACTTGAATAAAAAAAAAATGTATCAGCTTTTAGAAGGGTTTAGTCATTGTGACCATGAGCTATTCTGATAGTTATGAGTGGGATGAGCTTCTCAATGACTTTTGAAAACTTAGTAAAAGGAAATATGTAGAGACCTGTTTAAATATTTTGTATCTACCTAAGTAACTTTAAATGACATCTGATTTTTCTCAAGACAGCTTTAATGTGTATGTTGCAGGGGTATGCATAAATGTGCAGAGGCCATAGGGTGATTTGGACGTGTTTGTCTGTCACTTATCTTTCTTGTCCTATGTTAAGGTTTTTTTTCCCCTAAGAATTATACTGAAACTACCTGGAAATTTTCATTTATGGTATACATTTATGCTTTCATCAATGAGAAAATTATTTAACTATGCATGCTCATATACGTATGCAAGTATACTTTATTTACTACTATATGGCCTGGACCTATAGTTCCTTAGGTAGGGGATTACCTAGCATGTATGAATCTCTGAGTTTCATTCCAGCTCTATATAAATTGAGTAACTGTTATAGAGCTGTAACCCTAGCCTTCTCAGAAGGAGAGAAGATGGAAAGCCATCCTCAGCTATATAACAATAAACATAAGGGTAGCCTGGAATTCATGCCTTAAAAGAACAAGAAAGACAACAACGAAAATTATGTACATAATAATAACATTCCCAGAAAATTGCAGCATTGTATTTATTTCTCACTTGTCCTAGCCTCTGAGTTGTTTGACACTGGGCCACCTCAGTCTGCTCACACTGAGTGGTGTGTAAACCTGTGACAGGTAAGCTAAAACTTATGCCGAACTTTACAATATCCATAATAGATTGAAGGCTAATGCTTTTACATGCAGTTTGTAGAATGAATTACAGAGCAAGAAATTCCTCAAGATGAGAGCCTGCATAGTAGCCACAAAGCTCCTACAGGACAATGTCTGGGTGTTGAGTTCTGTAGCTATCTGCAGCTACTACAGACTGGTCCTGCAAGAGAATCTTATGGGATGGATGGGGGAGCGGTGCAAAAAGAATTGGGTCAAGAAGACATTGCCTTTCAAGACCGTAATTTTAATAAATGTTAGGCAATATGTAGTCTGGAGGATTCCCTCCTCCCAGGCTTGAGGTGAAGTCTGGAGATCTTGCTGGCTCCGGATCTCAGCAGGCAGATGGCTCCATCTCAGCGGACTGCCTGCTGATGCCTGAGAACTGCAGATCCAGAATGCTTCTGCAGCTTCCAGGTGAGGCTGAGTTGTTCTATACAGAACAAAGGCCAGGAAATTCACGGGCTAAGAACCGATCAGAGCAGAGGCTGAAATGCCTAGCTCAAACGCTGAAGTGGGGAAGGGACATCTAGGGTTGCTTAATGTTGCCTTTTAACCCACCTTCTGAATGCCCCAAGTTCTTTGGATGTCCTCTGTCTTAGTTAGGGTTTTACTGCTGTGAACAGACACCATGACCAATGCAAGTTCTACAAAAGACAACATTTAATTGGGGTCGGCATATAGGCTCAGAGGTTCAGTCCATTGTCATCAAGGCAGAAACATGGCAGCATCCAGGCAGGCATGGTACAGGTGGAGCTGAGAGTTCTGCATCTTCATCTGAAGACTGCTAGTGGAAGACTGACTTCCAGGCAGCCAGGGTGAGGGTTTTAAGCCCACACCCACAGTGACATACCTACTCCAACAAGGCCACACCTCGAAATAGAGTCACTCCCTGGGCCAATCATATACAAACCATCACATTCCACTCCCTGGCACCCACAGGCTTGTTCAAACATGAGTCTATGGGGGCCATACTTAAACATAGCATCATGCAAAATACATTTAGTCCAACTTCAAAGGTCCCTGCAGTCTATAGCAGTCTCAACAGTGTTAAAAGTCCAAAGTTCAAGGTCTCTTTTCAGATTCATCCAATCACTTAACTGTAATCCCCCAAGCAAGACAGGAAACCATCTGGGCAAAGTCTAAATTCTGCATCTCCATGTCTGATGGCAAAGCAGTCTTCAGATCCAACTCCTTTTTCATCTTTGTTGACTGCAACTAGGTTCTTTCTCCTGGGCTTGTTCCACTCCCTGTTAGCAGCTTTCCTTGGCAGGCATCCTGTGGCTATGACATCTTTAACATCTTGGGTACCCCAAGTCAATTTCAGCTTCACAGCTTCTTGTTCCAATGTCTGAGAGCCACACATGATCTTCTGTGTATCTCCAAAGAGCTGGTGTTACTTCTCCTGCTCTGCCCTCTGTAGCACTCTAAGTTCAGGTTGATCCACTCACTGCCACTGCTGTTCTTGGTAGGCATCCCATGGTACTGGCATCTCAAATATACTAGGGTCTTCCACTGCAACTATGCTTCACCAAAGCCTCTCATAGTTTTTCTTCATTGTACCAAGCCTCAACTCCTTTGTATGACCCCTTCAGTCCTGGGCTGTCAATTACAACTGAGGGTACACTTGCACCAATGGCCTTCCATGGCCTCTCACAGTACCAAGCCTCAGCTGTTCTTCATGATGCCTTCATGCCTTCAAAACCAGTACCACCTGGATGATTCTTACACGTTACCAAGTACAGCTCTAACATGAGGAACACTTGGCTATCTCTGGAATACAGATTCTTTGTGCTCTCAGAAAACACTTCCCATATTTCACCTCAGTGATGCTAGTCTTTTCTTAATCACCACTAATTTCTTAGCTCCAGCTAACCAGCATCAATTGTCCCAGTAGGCTCCTTCTCCTCTTGAATATAAAGCCAGAGACACATGGCTGAAGCTGCTGAGTTCTGCTGCTTGCAGGAGCTGGAACTTTGCCTCTCTTGTTCTATTACATTATCACTAGCTTCCTTTTTTCCCAGCTCCTTCACTGCCTAAGTTGGCTGTCCTGAATCTTGCTCCTTAGACTTACTTTGAACTCAAGAGATCTGCATGCCTGTCTCCTAAGCACTGGGATTAAATTGTGGTCCACCAAGCCTGGATTTAAGTTTTTCTTCACCTAGAATTTGCTCTGTTCTAGGCTGACCTTGAACTCAGAGATCTGCTTTTCTTTGCCTCCTGGGATTAAAGGCTTGTACAACCATGCCTGGACCTAAAGTTAACTGGGTGAATCTTGCCCCCAAGGTCACCACTACTTTAATTCAATTTAATATCCTTGAATTCAGCTCCATTTCACTTCATGGAGTCCCTTTAATACTCAAACTATATATTTTGTACTTTTCCTTTCTCACCTTGCTTCATTTGTTCAAAATTCTCTTCATCAGACTTAGCCAGAGAACAAAGTCTTTGTTGGGGTTTTTTGAGACTTCCCTTGCAGATGCAATTAATATAAATATTTTTACCTTAGTCCTGGGCAGTCTCTTCAGACAATGGCAAAAAGCAGCCATGTTCTTATCAAAACATCACAAAAACAGTCTCTCAGTCACATATTAAAGTTCTTCTCCATTGAAACCTCTTGGGCTGTCAGGCCTACACAGTTAAAATGACCCTCAGCACCACTATCTTCCATATTCCTACTAGTCTGGCTCATTAAGCCCCACTTAAAGAATTCTGTGGCTTTCCAAATCCAAGTCCCAAAATCCACATTCTTCTGAACAAAAGCATGGTCAGGCCTATCACAGCAATACCCCAGTCCTGGTACCAACTTCTGTCTTAGTTAGGGTTTTACTGCTGTGAACAGACACCATGACGAATGCAAGTTTTATAAAAGACAACATTTAATTGAGGTTGGTTTACAGGCTCAGAGGTTCAGTCCATTGTCATCAAGGCAGAAACATGGCAGCATCCAGGCAGGCATGGTACAGGAGGAGCTGAGTTGTACATCTTCATCTGAAGGCTGCTAGTGGAAGACTGACTTCCAGGCAGCCAGGGTGAGGGTTTTAAGCCCATACCCACAGTGTCACACCTACTCCAACAAGGTCACACCTCCAAATAGAGTCACTCCCTGGGCCAATCATATACAAACCATCACATCCTCTATGCCAGTTGAAGGTGTCCATGGATATCCATGTCTATGTTTAAAAATCATGACAATTACACTTAAAGCAGTTAGATTTTCCAGCTCTTGTTAAAATTCAACATTTTTCCTCAGACTTCTGATGAAGCTCACCATTGTATCCTCTGATAATCACAAACTGTGAGCTGTCTTTCTTAGGAAGTGCAAACCCTTGTACAACAAAATTACAAGAGAAGTCAATGAAAACAATGCATCAGTAAGAGGGGAGCATTTACCTACACAAAAATCATATTTAGAGATCACTCTTGTTCTCAAGTAATTTTATAGTAAAAATTCAGAATGTTCTTGACATTTTAATAGTAAAACCTGAATAAAATTAGTATTTTTTTCTGCAACATCTTTCCAATTATCAGAGCCATAATGCCAGAAAACAGACTAAAATTCAGAAGGATCAAAACAGCCTCTGGAGTGAGAAACTTCTGAAATCAATACAGATTCCTTCTGATCACATGCAAAGGAAATGAAGCACATTATCTTACTGGAATATGTTTATGCAATTGTGGCAAACTGACTATAAGAACAGTTCTACTGAGAATTAATTTTGAATAAGTCCTTAGAGGAAAGGCTTAGCAAAATTGGCATGGCTTATTAATCCCTTTGTAGCATGTATTTCTTATGGTCTTGGTCTGTTTTTGATAGTTTCTCATTTTGAAGCCCAGTTTTAATCAAATCTTCTCAGACAACAGAATTTTGAATAAATACACTGTCTTTTTTTAAATATATTTACCCCAAGCTCCTTGAAATGAAGTTTACTTCAGTTTTTATATTGTTTTCATGGGAATATTGTCTTTATATAGAGAAAGGTGAATTCCTATTGCATTCTTGTGTCTCATTAATCTTCAAAGAAGCTGTGCTGTTATGCACTGTGACAGAGGAGTGTGGAATAGATACTTTCTATTCAACATTTGTTGAATGGAACTTTTTTTTAAGATGTCACTCCCTTGTTCCAAATGGTCTTAATCTATTTTGCCACTGGGAATGATTATTTTTCTCAAGGGACTGAATTAATCACCTATGGAACAATATCCTTACATGTTTCTCATAATTTGCTTGCATCTTGGATAGTCTGAACCACTGAGTTTACTGAACCCTACTATGTGAACTCCCTCTGGCAACTGCTGTGCTAAAACTAATTCAAAACCATTTTCATTCTCCAGAATTTCTGAAGCTCCTTGGGTCATCCAGTAACTTTCCTACAGATTTTCCTCTTGGCTTCAACTTGAAGGTAGGACTTAAGGAGCTACATGCCTTACCCTAGTGACACACTGATTTTTCCCAATGTATTTAGAATCCTCTTCCTTAAACCTGGCACTGGAAAATAGCACACACTGCCTCTACTGAGCATGCTTTGCTGTATCAGCCCCAGAAAGCTGTCTTTCGGCACTTTCATTATTTAAAGTCCTGATAAGTTGGCTCAGCCAGGACTCACAGTATTTTCTCGTTAAGCAGCCTTCTAGCGTGCTGTAGAGCCATTTGGCAGTTACCTTCCCTCAGACTCATTAGTTTTTCCTCTAGGTCACTCATTTGCAGATTTGAGTTTCTCGGGGTGAAAAATAGCTTCCACATTATGCTTGAGAAAGGCCAATATCTCTTTGAACTGATGCTTCAAAGGGTCTCAGCAAATGAGTATCATAGCATATGCTCAACCCATGCTCAGTGTAGAGCTCAAAAAGCAAAATTTAGTTTGACTAAATGACCATTGATCTAATAAGACAACTTTACTTTGGTTAGACTATTAACAGATTGTAAAAGCAGAGCAGAGAGAGAGACTAGAGTGATCAAACACTTTAGTTTATCTAGGACTTCGATTTCTTTCGAATGGGCTTTCAGGGCTAAAATTCAGGTAGTCTTGAACAAACATGAGTGGGCTATCCTAATTTTTGACTTTCCACTGAGTCAGTTTTCCTTTCTATCCATTCTTACAAGTGCATTTATAGGAAAAATTAGTAAGTAAACTAATGTAAGTAAATAAAAATATTTTCCTTCCTCTAATTATACTATTTACCCAATATTTCTATTTATGACCATTTCAAAATCTACTTAGAGATTTGGAGAGATGTCTCTGTTGATAAGGGCGCTTGCTGCTCTACCAAAAAGATTTGAGTTCAAATGTATGCATCCACATAGCAAGCCAGGCTTACTCTTTGAAACATCTGTGACCTCAGTGTGTGGGAGATGAAGACACCTTAGGGAAAAAGTAATCCCAGTCTCTGGATTCAGAGAGAGTTCTTACTCAAAAGAATAAGGAAGAACATAATAGAGGACAACTGAGACCTACTTCATAAATACGTAAAACAGTGTACATACCCAACATACCCACACAAATCTTATATGCATCAAACACATAGAGACTATACACACACACACACACACACACACACACACACACACACACGCATGCATGCATATACACACATACACACAAATAATTACAAATAAAATTGTTTCTAAGCATGGAAAAAGCATTGTTATGGTCAGACTTTGACCATAACAGTGTGTATTGTGGGCCCATATTGCTTCAAAGTATATTCTCTGATTTGTGGTTCTATCTTTTGTTGTTTGATGGGTCCTGATTCATTATCATAGGTTGATAGTAATTAGGCTTAAGGTTTTACCTGCCCCTACTTCCATTCATGCTTTCTTTTGTGCTCTACTAACACATGAATAACTGTGGCCAAATGTCCCTATCAACACAGTCTGGGCCTCAAATGTTTCCTCCACAAGTTATTTCTGTCATATATACTGCCATGGCAACAGAAAAGCAATAAATACAAACATGTTAGTTAACAGTACATTCTAAAGACACAATCCACATACCAAATGATGCCCAACAAGAAGGAAGGAGTGGACCCTGGTTCTGGAAAGGCTCAAAGCATCAGTGTAAGGGAATACCAGAACAGGGAAGTGGGAAAGGGTAAAGGGGGAACACGGGGAGGGAAAAGGGCATTTGGAACCTTTCGGGGGCAGGGAACCAGAAAAAAGAAAATGAAATGTAAATGGAGAATTTATCCAATTAAAAAACATGAGAAGAAATTGAACATATTTTATGGCTGTTCTGTTTGAGGGAATAAGAATAAAGTAAATCAATGTTTCTTGTCATTTCCTGAAAGTACTGTATTCTCCAACACATTTAGCTAACATTTGCCCATTTCAACAAGGACAAAAATATAAAAAGAAAATTTTTAATGCAGAAAATTGGTGCATCAATATTTCTGGGTCACAGAAATCAAAGTTGTATCAAGCATTATTTCAAAATCTAATTTTAAATATATTCTCAATGTTGATTACTCTTAGCATTAGTAACTACCACTAATAAAACTAAAGATATGAAAGAATGAAGTCACATTTAGCATCCTATCATTGCCATTGAAATAGTACTGAATTAATAACCATTCAAATGTCAAGATTTGACTTTCTCTATAAAATCATAACTGCAATATCTAATATTTTTACTGTTAAAGCATGTTTTTTCTCAGTCATTGTTTCCATAACTCAATAAAAATATCTTAAAACGTTTAAAAAAAACAGTACATTCTAACCATTCTATATACTAGTATATACAAATGCACTATAATCCAGGTTGACCTACCAAGTAGGAATCACCTCTGTTATCTGTGTCAGCTTCTAAACTGCATGGCAGAAGAGAGAAGGGTTTGTTTGAACATTGCTTCAAGAAAAATTAATAAATTAATTAATTAATAACCTGGATCTTTTATTGGCTTTAAGTTTTGGCAATATAAAGTGAACACTTAACTCTCTCCGCCGCTGGTGCCTCAAGGTACACTTGTGCATTATAAACAAAAATAGATTCTACAGGTGAAGCTTAGGCAATAAAAAGGAAGGCAACATCTGTGTCAAAGGAAGCACTAAGAAAGTTAAGTCTGTATTGTTTGACCTGAAAACTATCACAGCTTGTTTGAATTACACTGCCACCTGTCACAACTGTGCTTGAAATTCTCCTAAAACAGTAGGAGTTTGTCACATAAATGGGATGTGCACGACTTAAATTATTGCAGACCATGAGTCCACCACCAATGAATGTGAAAGTTTTCAAAGCAGAAATGACAGGGCTTGTGTGCTCTGAAGTCAAGTAATATTCCCTGTGCGCAGCTTCCCAGCATTCCCACAGTGCGACGCGGCATTAAAATAACATCATCATCATTGCTCTTAAGGCAAGGTGACCAGCGTGAACAAGCAAGACTGAATTCAGAAGCACTCACTTTGCATAAGCCATTTGCTAATTAATAGCGCACAACTTTACTGTGTCAATTCTCAGGGTGGGTGTTAATAGGTGAGCAACACAAAGTATATTCTGAGGAATTGTATGGTGGATGTTTCTCATCAATATATTAGCTGGCTTATTACAACTTCTAGTAGACTCTGTAATTTTACAACATGAGAAACTGCGTGTTGGTTGAAGAATTACCTTGTCCTGTGATCCAGTTTCAAAATACGTAAAAACAAGAAGAGGAAAGAAGAAGAGGCAGAAGAAACAGAAGCAAGCAGAGGAACAGGAAGAGGAAAAGGAGGAGAAGGAGAGAGAGAGAGAGAGAAAAGAAGAAAGAAAGTTTGCAGAGCAGTGAAGTGCTTTAAGAAAAATGTTTGCATTTTTACTTTTGGAGTCTATTTGTTCATTCTTACTTTCTCAAACACTGAAAACTAGGAAGATAAAAAAAAACCTTGCATATACCTAGAACTCTTATCAAACCAAGAGAACCTGTTGTTGATGTCGAATGTTTACTCATTGTCTCAGGTTTTAAAATGTTTGGTTTTCAAAGTCAACTTCTAGTAGTCTCCCAGTAGACCTTTCTGTCTCAATCCTTTGCTACCATGTCTTCCCAGCTGGATTGTTCACTCAAATCTCTCCCTTCTGGATACTTTCCCCTCTTGCATGCCTCAGTCCAGTCTTTCTCCCTGGATGCCTAACTTCCTGCTGAATTATACATTGAATGTCCTGACTTGACCCATCCTCTGAAATGCTTTCATACAAATCTAAGCCCAAAGCCTGATTTCTGTATTTTAAAATGAGTCCAGTTTACCTATTGAAGTTGCACCCTTTCCAATATTTTCTTAGCCTTTCATAACATTTGTTGTAGCACCTCTCATTTCAAACATAATTTTAATTGATAATATTGGTAAATACAAGAAAATTTATGCAATATTATATTCATAATATTATGTACATACAGATCCATTCTGAAATTGCCTGTAAATTCATCAAATACAAAAGGTTTGTTTATATATTTATGTCAAATCTTTCCATCATATGTGTGACTTTTCCTTTATTCTTTTTGATGGGTATTATCCAGGATGATAGGAGACCTGCTGTCAATACCTAATTTAAGCCATCTGTGCTTTGAGATATTTTCTAGCTTACACAATTAGACCTAAAAGGACAAAGAACTTGCCCTATGTTTTTCACATCTGAACAGACTGAAAAACTAGAAGTGTATGCCTTTGATCTTGATATATGTCTTATATCACTTTGACTTCATGTGAATTACAAGAAAGTGGTTTAGTTATGGCTTTTAGAATCCGTGGGAGAGCCTTTACCAAAATGTGCACCTGGGCAGGGTTCTGCATCATCTCCAGAAAGGGGCATAAGAGCAGCTTTCAGTTATTGTGAATATTTGTAGAACAGCAGGTGTGTAGGATTTTCCCCCTTTGTGACTCCTTTGCTAATTCAATCTGGGAGGTCAGTGGGAGCAGAGACTTCAAATAGGGGGTTTAGTAGACATTGTGAGTACATTCCGTAAATTAATCACACCAGGACTGCTTATCAGTAGGCAGATCAACTTAGGATGATTGAAAGCTTATACAATTTTAGGGGACTGAGGGTAGGGACATCCAGGATGGGCAAAGCCCAATCATTAGGGGCTTTAGGGTACCTGGAATGTCTCATTAGCATAGCAAAGCATTTCAGGAATCTCAGGTTCTAACAGAAGTTTTGTCTGGAGAAAGGAAGTTGATCCTATAAACTAATTGAGGCTAAGTGACATTCCTCAGGAAAAGGCATATGTGTGTGCTTAGAATAACCCAGAGAAGTTCAGAGAAGGAGAAAATGCACTAAGGAAGGGAGGCCTCAGAAGGCTATCCAGTCAATGGTAGACTTCGACCTTAATTATCAGTTTTCCCACATAAATAGCCAGCAGGTGTAGAGAATTCATGTCTAGGGGTTATTCTTTCTATTTCAACTTGTAAGAAACAGTAGTGTAACCCAAACATCATCATTAACGTAGGTGAATTGCTACCCTTCATTATTGATTTCTATAAAGGCTTTTGGCTTTCTTCAATCTAACACATGTTGATAAATACTCTTACTTAGATTCTTCTTTATAATTTTGAGTTTATGTTTCGTGGACAGAAAGAAAAGAACAGTCCTCTCCACCCCATGTTTCTAGTCCTAGTCTGAAAAATGCCAGAGACAACAAGTAAAGGATTGGATCCATTAATATAAAGCATGCACAGTTGGAGAGAAGATCTGCCAGCACAATGAATGCTAGGGGAATCAAACATGGTGACATCACATCCCTGATTTCAAAGAACAAAAAGTAGAAAGCCAGGTAGACAACATTTCTTGCTTGCAAACTTCAACTGTAGAGAATATGTGATCCTAATGGGCACTGGACATAAAAATCACTTTTTTAAACGTTAACTTTATTATTTCTAAGGAATGTGAACTGAAATGATTAAGAGAAAAGCCAGATGTATTTTGTTCCTGGGTCAAATGATTATGTGTTGATCAATAGCACGTGCTGCATAGTTTTGAAAGAGCTGAAATACTTTATGGAATACTATGGAATGGTTCTTCATACGTAACAAAGCATGGAGAAGAAATACTATAGAATAAGAAAGAAAAAGAGCAGATCATTCCTTATCCAAACATCAACTTCTACAGGGAATATTTGCAAGATATTAGTTACTTGATATTTGTTTTTTTTAATGCTTGTATGATTTAGGAAGGTTGGGTGGCAGGTTATTCACTGCCTACTGTTCAAATTTTGAACTGTGTGATATGCCAGTTTATTGAAACATAATTGAATGTAGAATGAAAGATGCTTTCACATCAATCTCAAACACCGTGTTCTGATCTAGCTGCTGCCCATCTCTCCTCTTCATTTCCTAGTATCTCTGTGGCATTTGCTTTTCAAGCTTGCTATAATACTGTCTTATGCAATTGTTCTTTCTAGAAAAATGTCACATTTCATCACACTGAATCTCCAGAGTTTGTATATAATTCAAGGGTTAAAGGTGTATTAGCATTTTGTTTCACATTCCTGATTATTTATTTACACTGGTTCGCCAGATATTTTATGAGCTTATTCTTTTTGTGAGGATGCAAGTTCTTCATAGAACTTGAATTTAATTTATTTTCTTTATTTTAAGTGAACCCACATCTGACCTTAGAGTCTATGTCCTTGAGGGCAGAGAAGAACAAGGAAGAGTTTTCTGTAATACAATAAGAAAGTCAGGAAGGCAAATATGGTGGAGAACAATGAGTCTCTATTTACCGGGTAACATCTTTTGGAAGTTTGTCTTCAGTTTGTTTTCTAATCTATCTATCAATCAGTTAATCAATGGATTAGCAAACACAGTGATAGCTATATCAGTATGTTAATTTGTTTCTCAATTATAGATAATTTTTCTAAAATTTCTTCAACTAGAAATTCTGTTTTGTAGAACAAAAATTAAAAGAAATTCATATTCTATGGAGTCTAGGATATGAGCAAATCTTCACTTGTTTATTCTAACCACAAAAAAGATACTTAAAATTGAATACTTTAATTGGAACATATAAATGATTTACAATTTACAACATTATACCCTAGCATTGCCAGACTTGTGTACTACAAACAACACTGTGACCTTTAGTAATAAAATTTTATATTAGAAAAATACTGTCAATGATACACCAGTAAAAAATTACAAAGATCTAAGATATTTCTTCATCAGATGAAACTGTGTGTGAGGTAGACAGAATTAATAGAAATAAGCCAGGAACTATTTACTAACTAAATATTTTATTAGTTGTTTTCTATTTGCGTAATCCACATTAAAGTCTAATAAATCCTTAATGTTCTTGTTGTGATCATAAAAAGAGAAAGAGGTAGAATATGTTCTGTGGGGTATGTGGTGAGATGTGGGGGAAAGAGATGTCTTGGAGGACTCATGGCCCTTGAGGGACCAGCCACACAATGGTATACCATAGAATAGATTTTATTTAGGTCATGGAGAGGAGAGTTAAATGAGTAGCAGAGGCAGAGAAAGACCAAGAGAAGGAGAGAGCAGAGAAGTAGAGCCTAGCCATCACCATGTGTGGGGAGGGGAAGGGGAAGGGAAGAGCCCAAGAGGCCATGAGAGTCAAGAATAAGAGACTAAGGAGAACAAGAGAGAAAAAGAGAAGGAGAAGGGGGCAAGCATCGCCTTTTATAGTGGGCTAGGCCTACCTGGCTCTTGCCAGGTAACTATGGGGGTAGAGTCCAAACAGAATAACAACAGTTGTTCCATTTGAAAGATGCATAAATCAAAAACAAAATCTATGATTCAATTAAAATATTTTTTTAGAGGGGAAGGGAATTTGACCTGTTCTTTGGCCCACCACTGATAAGAATAACCCCTCTGGGCGCTCAATTAACTACAATGAATTGGAAACAATGTCCTGTTTTACATAACTGGCATGTTGCAGCTGCTTTATTGGGCATCTGTGTTTTTGTTTGTTTGTTTGTTTGTTTGTTGTTTTTGCTTTTGTTTTTGTTTTCCAGAAAGATCAAGAGTGTTCATGAGAGACCTTAGAAATTGTGGATGGTGAGTAGTGGGGAAATCAAAGCTTTTTCTTTCAGCTTTGCCCTGTAATGTAAATGGCATTACAAAAGCACAGAAACATTGTGCTTTGAAGAAGGGATGGGTATTAACTCCTCACTAGGTAGGAAACATTTGAGCTCAGACTAAAAGACTATGACTAAAAAGAATATATATTTCAAAATGAGGGCCACAGTAAAAAAAATGAAGTTAATAAACATTGTGTCTAACCAGAGTGCAGTGAATGAATCTAGACACTAACTAGTATGGTAATGCTGAAATATAATTGACTCTATAGAAAACAGAGGAGGAAATCACTGGGAAAATACAGTAAGTTCTTGAGGGCTGTGTGTGGTTTGTACCACTTATTCAGGAAGTCATGTCAACCATGGGAGGTATAGTTTGATCTCAAAGAGGAAAAAACAGTATTCATAGTCATCTGTTAAATATTTACTGGAAACAAATTATAGAGGGCACCAGACAAGGCAAGAAGATCATTCAGTAAATTGCCATCTTTAATGCAGAACTGAGAAAAATTGAACTTAATCTCAGGAGTAAGGATGACATGGTTACAACACATTAGTTGCAGGGGCTCAAAAGCTCAAGCCTCCAGGAACATTAACAGCCTCAATGAGTAATTCTCCACTCCATTCTGAGTAATGGGCTCTCATTTCTGTGTTCTCTGGAATGGTTGGATCTAAATCCACATTCATATCCATTTAAATCAAGAGTTATTTTCTCTGAATTCCATGTTGGAAATACTTAAGAAATTCAGCTCCTTTTGTTTCAAGGGATAAATAATTTTACTTTTCTTTTAACTATATATCTTCTTTATTTACATTTCCAAATGTTATCCCCTTACCTGGATTCCCCTCTGAAAACCCCATACCTCTGCTCACCAACCTACCCACTCCTGATTTCCTGTCCTAGCATTCCCCTATACTGGGGCACTGAGCTTTCTCAGGACCAAGGGCCTTTCCTCCCACTGATGACCAACAAGGCCATTCTCTACTACTTATGCAGCTGGAGCCATGGGTCCCTCCATGTGTTCTCTTTGGTAGGTGGTTTAGTCCCAGGGAGCTCTGGGATACTGGGTGGTTCATACTGTTCCTCCTATGGGGCTACAAATCCCTTCAGCTCCTTCAGTCCTTTCTTTAGCTCCTCCATTAGGGATCTTGTGCTCAGTCCAATGGATGGCTGAGAGCATCCCCCTATGTATATGTCAAGCACTGGCAAATCCTCTCAGGTTACAGCTATATTAGGCTCCAGTCTGCAAGCACTTGGCATCCACAATAGTATCTGGGTTTGGTGACTGTATATGGGATGGAACCCCAGCCTGTGGTTGGCCTTTCCTTCAGTCTCTGCTCCAACCCAGATGCCCCTCAACAGAGGAATGGATACAGAAATTGTGGTACATTTACACAATGGAATACTATTCAGCTAGTAAAACCAACAAATTTGCAAAATTCTTAGGCAAATAGCTAGAACTAGAAAATATCATCCTGAGTGAGATAACTGAATCACAAAAGAACACATAGTATGTACTCACTTATAAGTGGATATTATCCTGAAAAGCTCTTGAATATGCAAGATGCAATTCAAAGACCACATGGAGCTCAAGAAGAAGGAAAACGAAAGTGTGGATACTTTGGTCCTTCTTAGATGTGGAGCAAAATACCCATGGGAGGAGATACAGAGACAAGGGATAGATTTTAAAGGTTGCTTGTTCTCCAATGGATTTTTGACAGGAGAAACAACAGCATCATCGTCAACAACAACAACCAAACAACAACAATATTAAAAAAAATGTTTTCAGTTATCCCCATGTGGAAGTTTGAAGGAGAATGTCTCTCATAGCTTCATATGTTTGAATAGTTTATCCCAAGTTCTTAGAACTCTCTGGGAATTATAAGGAGTTGTGGACTTATTTGAGGAGCTGTTGCCTAGTTGGAGGAGGTGTGTCAGTAGAGGTGGAGTTTAGGTTTCAAAAGCCCATGCTAGACCTGGTCTCTCCCTCTCTATCTGCTCCATGTGGATAAAGATATAAAGCTCTCAGCTACTGCTTCAGTGGAATGCATGCTGTTATGCTCTTAGCCATAATAACAATGAACTACCCTCTAAAACTGTAAGCAAGCCTTATTGAAGTGCTATCTTTTATAAAAGTTGGCTTGTTCATGGTTTCCCTTCGCAGCATTAGAACAGACATCTCTTAACAGAATGTCAGTCCTGGTCTCACAAATGAATTATTATTTATAAAAGAGCAGCTTGGACTGTGGAGTGAGTCATTTGGGGTTTTGCATATCTGACATTTATTTTTTTCCTGACTAAAATTTCGCCACTTAAGGGAAAATTCTGGTTGATCAGAGAGTGATGGGTGATTATTTTTCTGTTCTCTTTAATGGTTATATCTAAATTCATATTTATGTCTATTTCAGTTAAGAACAGATTTTTCTGAGTTCAATATTAAAAACACTTAAGTAAGTCAGTTCCTTTTGTTCCAAGGGATAGATTTTAAAGGTGGATTGCTCTCCTAACATTTTTCAAAAGAGAAAAGACCTATTCAAATCCAATCAAGCCTCCATTTAGATCTGAGGGAGCTCTGGTGATGCATCCCACAAAAGCAGAGCTCACCCTTCTACTCTGTGGGACATGTTTTCATTTCCTCATCTGTCTCTGGTATTTTATTTATCTGTTCATGAATGGATAATTATTCCCCACAATTTCTGTCTCCTTAATGTTACTGCTTTCTGTTTATCAGTCTTATTTTCCCTTGATTGTTTTCTTATGGTAATCATCAGACAAGAAGTTGATATCCACTTTTCATTTAATTACACTTTTCTTTATCATGCAAATTTCAAGATTAATAATGGCACAAGCTGATAAGAAAAGTCTCTTTAGAGTCTTGGCATTTATGCTACATAATGTCATATTGTTTAGACTAAATAATTCTATTTTATAGGTAGGTTTGAAATCCTTAGAAAGATTTGAATTATCTTTCCAGCTTAAAAAAATTCTGCTGGGACAAGCTTTAATACCCAAGTGGTAAGTAGCAACAGAGTTTTGATCAAAACAGTCACAGTGTAATACAGAGTGGTTTTTCCCCAGTGTATTGAGAACTTTAATGACTTTATAGTTTGCTTGTTTGCTTGCTTGCTTGCTTGCTTGCTTCACATGACTCTGAAAACAGAAATTCTGGTGCTTAAATATCAATCACGACTGATTAATAACTCTAAAACTCAAGTATTCTATTGGTCATTGCAGATATTAATATCACATCTCTCTAGAAATAACTGTGTAATAGTAAACATTTTACTTAAAAAATGCTGCTTGTGTGTGTTTGAATTAAAATCTAATAGTGATAGATTGTTCACTGGACTTTTTATGTATTTTGCACAGGTAGTATTTGAAGACCACCTGGGAGAACACATGTTTTAGGAAGACAAGTGGCAGTGGAGGTAAACATTGATAATTCAGGTATGAAAGAGTATGACCTATATGGCCTATCTGTATGTCACACTGAGGTGCAGAGACTGTGTTCTACAATTCATGGAGAGGTTCCTTATATAGGAAAATATAAACATTGTACACAGATAAGTGCTGCATTATAACAAAAACATTGTATGTCACTTGATGTTCCCTGGAATAAGAAATTACCAGTGATTAAATTGTTAGAAATAGATCTTGAGTTCCTGTGAAAGTCAAAATGGACTTCACTGCAAACAAACTAAGGAACCAGCATGACTATTTTCCTTTCCAATGACTCCATAAACAATGTCTTTCTTTGTTATTTGCAATTTCTGGAATATGTACATCATTTGGATTGTAGCCTCTTTCTCCATGTTCACAGTCTCAATGGAAAAGGAAACTTTTCTCATTCTGCAATCTGTTGGCCATTTCTGTAACCCTTTGCTTTTAAAGACTCTGAAATGACCCTGAATCTATTTAAATAATTCACAATATTTCCCCTACTAATATCAACTTATTTAAGAGCCCTTTGTTATGCAACTAACTCTATTAGCAGACACTTGACGTTAAAAACATGGCCATCTTTAAGTAGTTTTCTTCCAAATAGATATGTCTTTTACAAATTGTAAATTAACCTAATTATCAATTTTGTAACTGCACAAAAACTACATAAAAGCTTAATTTTCTTCTCAAAGTACAAAGCATTACTAAGATATGTATTAATCAAATTATGCAGAATTCATGAAATAGTAACAATAAGGAAATAGTGTTTTAGATTATATTTACATAGTTGTGAATCTAGGGAATATATGGTAGATCACTTATGTGGAGGTTAGAGAAAATCTTGTGGGGATTAGTCCATCTCACTTTACACAACATGGGTCATTGTCACCAGTCTCAGGCCACCAGGTTTAATAATAAGAACTTATTCATGGAGACATTTGCCTGTCCCGTTGTATAATATTTGTCTTAGTTAGGGTTTTACTGATGTGAACAGACACCATGACTAATGCAAGTTTTATAAAAGACAACATTTAATTGGGGTTGGCTTACAGACTCAGAGGTTCAGTCCATTGTCATCAAGGCAGAAACATGGCAGCATCCAGGCAGGCATGGTACAGGAAGAGCTGAGAGTTCTACATCTTCATCTGAAGGCTGCTAGTGGAAGACTGACTTCCAGGCAGCCAGGGTGAGGATCTTAAGCCCACACCCACAGTGACACACCTACTCCAACAAGGCCACACCTCCTAATGAGGTCACTTTCTGGGCCAATCATATACTAACCATCACATTCCACTCCCTGGCCCCCATAGGCTTGTTCAAACATGAGTCTATGGGGGGCATACTTAAATATAGCATAATGCAAAATACATTTAGTCCAACTTCAAAAGTCCCTGTAGTCTATAGCAGTCTCAACAGTGTTAAAAGTCCAAAGTTCAAGGTCTCTTGAGATTCATCCAATCACTTAATCCCCCAAGCAAGACAGGAAACCATCTGGGCAAAGTTTAAACTCTGCATCTCCATGTCTGATGGCAAAGCAGTCTTCAGATATCCAACTCCATTTTCATCTTTGTTGACTTCAACAAGGTTCTTTCTCCTGGGCTTTTTCCACTCCCTTTTAGCAACTTTCCATGGCAGGCATCCTGTGGCTCTGGCATCTTTAACATCTTGGGTACCCCAAGTCAATTTCAGCTTCACAGCTTCTTATTCCAAAGTCTGAGATCCACACATGATCTTCTGTGTATCTCCAAAGAGCTGGTGTCACTTCTCCAGCTCTGCCCTCTGTAGCACTCTAAGTTCAGGTTGATCCACTCACTGCCACTGCTGTTCTTGGTGATCATCCCATGGTACTGGCATCTCCAGTATGCTAGGGTCTTACACTGCAACTATATTTCACCAAAGCCTCTCATAGGTTCTCTTCATGGTACCAAGCCTCAACTCCTTTGCATGACCCCTTCAGTCCTGGGCTGTCAATTACAACTGAGGGTACACTTTAACCAATGGCCTTCCATGGCCTTTCACAGTACCAAGCCTCAGCTGTTCTTCAGGATGCCTTCATGCCTTCAAAACCAATACCACCTGGATGATTCTTACACGTTACCAAGTACAGCTGCAGCATGAGAAACACTTGGCTATCTCTGGAATACAGCTTCTTTGTGCTCTCAGAAAACATTTCCTATATTTCACCTCAGTGATGCTGGTCTTTTCTTAATCACGACTAATTTCTTAGCTCCAGCTAACCAGCATCAATTGTCCCAGTAATCTCCTTCTCCTCTTGAATATAAAGCCAGAGACACATGGCTGAAGCTGCTGAGTTCTGCTGCTTGAAGGAGGTGGAACATTGGCCCCCCTTGTTCTATTACATTATCACTAGCTTCCTTTTTCCCAGCCCCTTCACTGCCTAAGTTATCTGTCCTGAATCTTGCTCCTTAGACTGACTTGGAACTCAAGAGATCTGCATGCCTGTCCCCTAAGCACTGGGATTAAAAATGTGGTCCACCAAGCCTGGATTAAAGTTTTTCTTCACCTAGGCTGGCCTTGAACTCAGAGATCTGCTTATCTTTGCCTCCTGGGATTAAAGGCTTGTACTACCATGCCTGGACCTAAAGTTAACTGGGTGAATCTTGCCCCCAAGGTCACCACTCCTTTAATTCAGTTTAATATCCTTGAATTCAGCTCCATTTCACTTCCTAGAGTCCCTTTAATGCTCAAACTATATATTTTGTACTTTTCCTTTCTCAGCTTGCTATGGTTGTTCAAAATTCTCTTTATCAGACTTAACCAGAGAACAAAGTCTTTGTTGGGCTTCTTTGAGACTTCCCTTGCAGATGCAATTAATATAAATATTTTTACCTTAGTCCTGGGCAGTCTCTTCAGACAATGGCAAAAAACAGCTGTGTTCTTAACCAAAACATCACAAAAACAGTCTCTCAGCCACATATTAAAGTTCTTCTCCACTGAAACCTCTTGGGTGGTCAGGCCTACACAGTTCAAATGTCCCTCAGCACCACTGTCTTCCATATTCCTACTAGTCTGACCCA
Organism: Apodemus agrarius; assembly: GCA_964023405.1. Classification (NCBI taxonomy): domain Eukaryota; kingdom Metazoa; phylum Chordata; class Mammalia; order Rodentia; family Muridae; genus Apodemus; species Apodemus agrarius. The sequence continues at coordinate 45,308,120 of OZ030013.1, forward strand.
TTAAGCCCCACTTAAAGAATTCCATGGCTTTCCAAATCCAAAGTCCCCAAATCCACATTCTTCCAAACAAAAGTATGGTCAGGACTATCACAGCAATACCCCACTCCTGGTACCAACTTCTGTCTTAGTTAGGGTTTTACTGCTGTGAACAGACACCATGACCAATGCAAGTTTTATAAAAGACAACATTTAATTGGGGTTGGCTTACAGACTCAGAGGTTCAGTCCATTGTCATCAAGGCAGAAACATGGCAGCATCCAAGCAGGCATGGTACAGGAGCAGCTAAGAGTTCTACATCTTCATCTGAAGGCTGCTAGTGGAAGACTGACTTCCAGGCAGCCAGGGTGAGTATCTTAAGCCCACACCCACAGTGACACACCTACTCCAACAAGGCTACACCTCCTAATGAGGTCACTTCCTGGGCCTATCATATACTAACCATCACAATATTTATACTTATTTATTTCATATTTTTTATTTTTATCACAATCATTTTTTAATCAATATTATCTTTACTTACATTCACTCAGGATGTTGTTTTCTAGTTCCATCCATTTGCCTAATAATTTCATCAATTTATCATTTTTAATAGCTGAGTAATACTCCATTGTGTAAATGTACCACATTTACTGTATACATTTTTTTATGTTGAAGGACATTTGGGTTCTTTCTAGCTTTTGGTTATTATAAATATGGCTACTATGAACATAGTAGACCATGTGTTCATATTACATGTTGGAGCATCTTCTGGGTATATGCACAGTAGTGGTATAGCTATATATTCAGGTAATACTGTGTCTGAATCTCTGAGGAACCACCAGACTGATTTCCAGATTGGTTAAACCAGCTTGCAATCCCTCCAACAATGGAGGAGAGTTCCTTTTTCTCCACATCCTTGCCAGCATCTGCTGTCTCCCCAATTTTTTATCTTAGCCATTCTGACTTCTGTGAGGTGGAATCTCAGGATTGTTTTGATTTGCATTTCCCTGATGACTAAGGATGTTGAATATTTCTCTAGGTGCTTGTTGGCCATCCAATATTCCTCAGTTGAAAATTCTTTGTTTAGGTTTATTCCTCATTTTTAATAGGTTTATTTGATTCTCATTTCAAATGTTATCCTCTTTTCTGATTTCCCATGAGCTCCAACTGCCTATCCCATCCCTCCTCCCCCTGCTTCTATAAGGGTGCTCCCCCAACCATTCACCCACATCTGGCTCCCCACGTTGGCATTCCCCTCCACTGGGGCATCGATTCTTCAAAGGACCAAGGGCTTCTCCTCCTTTGGATGTCCAATAAGGCCATCCTCTGCTACACATGTACTTGGAGCCATAGGTCCCTCCATGTGCACTCTTTGGTTGCTAGTTTAATCCCTAACAGCTCTGGGGGAAGAGGCTCTGGCTGGTTGATATTGTTGTTCTTCCTATAAGTTGCAAACCCCTTCAGCTCCTTCAGTCCTTACTCTTACTCCTCAATTGAGGCCCCTGTGCTCAGTGAATGGTTGACTGTGAGCATCCACTTCTGTATTTTGAAGCCACTGGCAGTGCCTCTCAGGAGGCAGATATATTAGGCTGTCAGCATGCATTTCTTGGCATCCACGATAGTGTCTGTGTTTGGTGACTGTTTATGGTATGGATCCCCAGTTGGGGCACTTTCTGGATGGTCTTTTGTTCAGTCTCTGCTCCATGCTTTGTCTCAGTATTTGCTCCAGTGTGCATTTTGTTCTGCCCTCTAAGAAGGACTGAAGCACCCACACTTTGGTCTATCTTATTCTTGAGCTTCATATGGTCTGTGAATTGAATCTTGAGTATTCCTACCATTTGGACTAATATCCACTTATTAGTGAGTACATATCATGTGTGTTCTTTTGGGATTGGGATTTTAAGCTTCTGTAAGGCAAAGGACACTGTCAATGGGACAAAATGTCAACCAACAGACTGAGAAAAGATCTTTACAGTCCTACATCTGATAAAGGGCTAGTATCCAATGTATGCAAAGAACTCAAAAAGTTAGACTCCAGAGAATCAAATAACCATATTAAAAATGGCATATAGAGACACCCTGCAGCCTACAGGAGAACACGGGTCAACAAGTAGAAGTCATGAAAGAGGAAACACAAAAATCTCTTAAAGAATTATAGCAGCCTTGTTTATAATAGCCAGAAATTGGAAGGAGCCCAAATATCCCTCAAAGGAGGAATGGATACAGAAAATGTGGTACATTTATGCAATGGAATACTACTCAGCAATTAAAAATAATGAATTCATGAAATTTGTAGGTAAATGGTTACACCTGGAAAATATCATCCTGAGTGAGTTAACCCAATCACAAAAGAATACACATGAAATGCAATCACTGATAAGTGGATATTAATGTGCCCAGAAGCCCTAAATACTCAAGGCACAATTAGCAAGTCAAATGATTCCCAAGAAGAAGAAAGGACAGGACCCTGGGCCTGTAAAGATTGGATCCAGTTTTGTAGACCCAGAACAGAGAAACTGTGGGGGGAGGGGGAATGATTGGGGAATAGTTGGAGGAGAGAGGAATTATGGGATGTATGGTCGGGGGGACTTGGAAAGGGGAAAGCCTTTGGAATGTAAACATAGAATATAGAAAATAAAAATTAAAACAAATAAAAAAATAAAAAATAAAAAATAATAAAATAAAATAAAATAAAGAATTACATGAAAACACAAACAAGCAAGCAAAAGACCTGAGCAAAACCATCCAGAATCTAAAAACAGAAGTAGAAACAACTAAGAAATTACAAAGGGAGACAACAACATTGGAGATAGAAAACTTGGTAAGAAATCAGGGGTCATAGATACAAATATCAACAATAGAATACAAGAGATAGAAGAAAGAATCTCAGATGTCAAAGATACCATAGTAACCATGGATTCAACAATTAAAGAAAATGCAAAATGCAAAAAGCTGGTAACCCAAAACATTCAGGAAATCCAGGACACAATGAGAAGACCAACCTAAGGATTATACGTATAGATGAGAGTGAAGATCTGCAACTTAATGGGCCAGCAAATATATTTGACAAAATCATGGAAGAAAACTTCCCCAACCTAAAGAAAGAGATGCCCATGGATATACAAGAAAGCTACATAACTCCAAAGAGACTGGACCAGAACAGAAATACCTACCTTCACATAATAATCAAAACCCCAAATGTACTAAACAAAGAAAGAATATTAAAGGCAGTAAGAGAAAAAGACCAAGTAACATATAAAGGAAGACCTATCAGAATTACACCAGGCTTCTCACCTGAGACAATGAAAGCTAGAAGATCCTGGGCAGATCTCATGAAGACTCTAAGAGAACACAAATTTCAGCCAAAAGTACTATACCCAGCAAAACTCTCAATTGCCATAGATGGGGAAACCAAGGTATTCCATGACAAAACCAAATTTGTATGATATCTATCCACAAACCTAGCCATACAAAGGATAATAGGGGAAAAACACCAACAGGAGAGAAACCACACTCCAGAAGAAGCAAGATAGAAACCCCCTCTCATCAAACCCAAAAGAAGATAACTACTCAAATATAATAAAAATAACGTCAAAAATGTCAGGAAGTAATAATTACTATTCCTTAATATCTCTTAACATCAATGGACTCAATTCCCCAATAAAAAGACATAGATTAACAGACTGGATATGGAAACATGCCCTACATTTTGCTGCATAAAGGAAACACATCTCAGTGTCAAAGACAAACACTACCTTAGAGTAAAAGGCTAGAAGACAATTTTACAAGCAAATGGTCTCAGGAAGCAAGACAGAGTAGCCATTCTAATATCAGATAAAATTGACTTTCAACCTAAAGTCATCAAAAAAGAAACAGATGGTCACTTCTTGCTGGTCAAAGGGAAAATCCACCAAGAAGAATTCTCAATACTGAACATCTATGCTCCAAATGCAAGGGCACCCTCATTAGTAAAAGAAACTTTACTAAAGCCTAAAGCACACATTACACCTAACACAATAATTGTGGGTGACTTCAACAGTCAACTCTCCTCAATGGACCAATTAGGAAACCAGAAACTAAACAGGGACACAGTGAAACTAATTGACGCTTTGGACCAATTGCATTTAACTGATATATATATATATATATATATATATATATATATATATATATATATATATATAACATTTCATCCTAAAGCAAAAGAGTATACCTTTTTCTCAGTACCACAGGGTTCCTTCACCAAAATCGATCATATAATTGGTCACAAGACAGACCTGAACAAATACAAGAAAACCGAACTAATCCCTTGTCTCCTATCAGATGACTATGGAGTAAAAGTGGTCTTCAATAGCAAGAAAAAGAAGAGGAAGCCCACATACACATGGAAACTGAACAATACTCTACTCAATGACACCTTGGTCAAGGAAGAAATAAATAAAGAAATCAAAGACTTTTTAGAATTCAATTAAAATGAAGGTATGTCCTACCCAAATATATGGGACACAATGCAAGCAGTTCTAAGAGGAAAACTCATAGCACTGAGTACCTCCAAAAAGAAGCTGGAGAGAGCATATACTAGCAACTTAACAGCATACCTGAAAGCCCAGGAACAAAAAGAAGCTAATTCACTCAGGAGGAGTAGAAGATAGGAAATCATCAAACTAAGGGCTGAAATCAATCAAGTAGAAACAAAGAGAACCATACAAAGAATCAACAAAACCAAGACCTGGTTCTCTGAGAAAATCAACAAGATAGATAAACCCTTAGCTAGACAAACCAAAGGGCACAGAGACAGTATACAAATTAACAAAATTAGAAATGAAAAGGGGGATATAACAACAGAAACTGAGGAAATTAAAAAAATCATCAGATACTACTACAAAAGTCTATACTCAACACAACTGGAGAATCTGGAGGAAATGGACAATTTTCTAAACAGATACCAAATACCAAAATTAAATCAGGATCAATTAGATCAGCTAAACAGTCCCATAACCCCTAGATAAATAGAAGGTGTTATAGAAAGTATCCCAACCAAAAAAAGTACAGGACTAGATGGTTTTAGTGCATAATTTTATCAGACCTTCAAAGAAGACCTAACACCAATACTCTTCAAACTATTCCACAAAATAGAAACAGCAGGAAAACTGCCCAACTCGTTCTATGAAGCCATAATTATGCTGATACCAAAACCACACAATGATCCTACAAAGAAAGAGAACTTCAGGCCAATTTCCCTTATGAATATTGATGCAAAAATACTAAATAAAATTCTTGCCAACTGAATCCAAGAGCACATCAAAATGATCATTCACCATGATTAAGGAGGCTTCATTCCAGAGAACCTTCCAGGGAAGTTTCAATATAAGGAAATCCATCAATATAATTCACTACATAAACAAACTAAGAAAAAAACCACATGGTCATCTCATTAGATGCTGAAAAGCATTTGACAAAATTCAGCATCCTTTCATGCTAAAAGTCCGGGAAAGAACAGGAATTCAAGGCCCATACCTAAATATAGTAAAAGCAATTTACAGCAAACCAGTAGCCAACATAACAATAAATGGAGAGATACTTGAAGCAACCCTACTAAAATCAGGGACCAGACAAGGCTGCCCTCTCTCTCCATATCTTTTCAATATAGTACTTGAAGTTCTAGCTACAGCAATTAGACAACATAAAGAAGTCAAAGGGATACGAATTGGAAAGGAAGAAGTCAAACTATCACTATTTTCAGATGATATCATAGTATACTTAAGTGACCCAAAAAACTCCACCAGAGAACTCCTACAGCAGATAATCAACATCAGCAAAGTGACTGGTTATAAAATCAACTCAAGCAAATCAGTAGCCTTCCTGTACTCAAAGGACAAGCAGGCTGAGAAAGAAGTTAGGGAAATAACACCCTTCACAATAGCCACAAACAACATAAGGTATCTTTGCATGATGTTAACCAAAGAAGTGAAGGATCTGTTTGACAGGAACGTCAAGTCCTTGAAGAAAGAAATTGAAGAAGACCTCAAAATATTTCATGCTCTTGGATTGGCACGATCAATATAGTAAAAATGGCTATCTTGCCAAAAACAATCTACAGATTCAATGCAATCCTCATCAAAATACCAAATCAATTCTTCATAGATCTAGAAAGAGCAATTCTCAAATTCATCTGGAGTAATAAAAAACCCAGGATAGCTAAAACTATTTTCAACAATAAAAGGACTTCTGGGGGAATCAATATTCCTGACATCAAGCAGTACTACAGAGCAATTGTGTTAAAAACTGCATGGTATTGGTACGGTGTCAGGCAAGAAGATCAATGGAATAGAATTGAAGACACAGAAATAAACCCACAGATTTATGATCACTTGATCTTTGATAAAGGAGCTAAAACCATCCTGTGGAAAAAAAGATAGCCTTTCCAAGAAAAGGTGCTGGTTTCAACTGGAGGTCAAAATGCAGAAGAATGCGAATTGACCCACTCTTATCTCCTTGTACTAAGATCAACTCTAAGTGGATTAAGGACCTCCACATAAAACCTGACACACTGAAACTAATAGAAAAGGAACTGGGGAAGACCCTGGAGGACATGGGCACAGGGGAAAAGTTTCTGATTAGAACACCAATAGCTTATACTCTAAGATCAAGAATTGACAAATAGGACCTCATAAAATTACAAAGTTTCTGTAAGGCAAAGGATACTGTCAGAAGGACAAAATAGCAACCAACAAAGTGGGAAAAGATCTTCACCAACCCCACATCTGACAGAGGGCTAATATCCAATATATACAAAGAACTCAAGAAGTTAGACCCCAAAGAACCAAATAACTATCAAAAATGGGATACAGAACTAAATAAAGAATTTTCACCAGAAGAAATTCAGATGGCTGAGAAACACTGTAAGAGATGTTCAACATTAACCCTGAGATTCCACCTCACACCAGTCAGAATGACTAAAAACTCAAGAGACAACAGGTGCTGGCGAGGATGTGGAGACAGAGGAACACTCCTCCACTGTTCATGGGATTGCAAGATGGTACAACTGCTTTGAAAATCAGTCTGGCTGTTCCTCAGAAAATTGGGCATGACACTTCCAGAGGACCCTGTCATACCACTCCTGGGCATATACCCAGAGGATTCCCCTGCATACAATAAAGACACATGTTCCACTATATTCATAGCAGCCTTATTTATAATAGCCACAAGTTGTAGGCAGCCCAGATGTCCCTCAAAGGAGGAATGGATACAGAAAATGTGGTATATTTATACAATGGAATACGACTCAGCAATTAAAAATAATGAATTCTTGCAATTTGTAGGCAAATAGTTGGATCTGGAAAATATCATCCTAAGTGAGATAACCCAGTCACAAAAGAATACACATGAAATGCAATCACTGCTAAGTGGATATTAATGAGCCCAGAAGCTCTGAATTCTCAAGGCATAATTAGCAAATCAAAAGATTCCCAAGAATAAGGAAGTAGAGGAACCTGGTCCTGAAAAGTCTGGATCCACTTTTGTAGGAGAGGACCATAACAGAGAAATGGTGTGTGTGTGGGGGGAGTGATTGGCAAATGGGGGGGAGAGGACTTATGGGACATATGGTGAGGGGGAAACTGGGAAAGGGAAAGCCTTTGAAATGTAAACAAAGAATATAGAAAATAAAAAAATAGCATATAGAGCTAAGTAAATTATTTCCAACTGAGCAATACTGAATGGTCAAGAAGCACTTAAAGAATTGTTGAACATTCTTAGTCATCAGGGAAATATACATCAAAACAACACTGAGATTCTACCTCACACCAGTCAGAAAGGCTAAACTCATAATTTTAAATTTTAATAAGTATGTAGTAATGATATATTTAAATATATGTTTGACAGTAGTTAAATATATAAAATAAAAAACCAAATGATATGTAAAAATCATTTACCTATACAGAAATAAATATTCTTATTTATAGCATCTCAGTTTCACTCTATGTGGCAAATGGGATGTAAACTCTAGATCTCAGGTTAAAAACACTCCCTCCTTTTTTATTGTATATTTTCTTTATTTACATTTCAAATGTTATCTCCTTTCCTGGTTTCCCTTCTGAAAATACCCTATCCCATCCCCCTTTCCCCTGCTCACCAACAAACCCACTCCTGCTTTCCTGTCTTGGTATTCCCCTATATTAGTGGCTTCAATCCTTCTTAGGACCAAGGGCCTCTCATTCCAATAAGGCCATCCTCAGCTACATATGCAACTGGAGCCATGGGTCCCTCCATGTATACTCTTTGGTTGGTAGTTAAGTCCCTGAGAGCTCTAGTGGTACTGGTTGGTTCATATTGTTTTTCCTCCTATGGAGATACAAGCTCCTTCAGCTCCTTGGGTCCATTCTCTAGTTCCTTCATTGGGGACCTTGTGCTCAGGTCAATGGTCGGCTGAGAGCACCGACCTCAGCATTTGTAAGATACTGGCAGAGCCTCTCAAGAGGCAGCTATATCAGGCTCCTGTTAGCAAGCATTTGTTGGCATCGACAATAGAGTCTGGGTTTGGTTACTGTAGATGGGATGCAACCCCAGGTGGGTCAGTCTCTAAATAGTCTTTCCTTCAGTCTCTGCTCCACACTTTGTCTCTGAATCTCCTCCCATGTGTATTTTCCCCCTTCTAAGAAGGATCAGAATATCCATACTTTGGTATTTCTTCTTCTTGAGCTTTGTTTGGTATGTGAATTGTATCTTGGGTATTCCAAGCTTCTGGGCTAATATCTACTTATCAGTGAGTACATATCATGTGTGTTCTTTTGTGATTGGATTACCTCACTCAGGATGATATTTTCTAGTTATACCATTTGCCTAAGAATTTCATTAATTCATTGTTTTTACTAGCTGAGTAGTATTCCATTGTGTAAATGTATCACATTTTCTGTGTCCATTCCTCTTTTGAGGGACATCCCTGTTCTTTCCAGCTTCTATTATAAATAAGGCTGCTATGAACATAGTGGGGCATGTGTCCTTATTGCATATTGCAGCATCTTCTGGGTATATAATCAAAACACTCCATCCTTATTTCTCTAGAATTTTCTGTATTGCTGCAAGGACAATAAATAGCAACAGTAATGAAAACTAGAGAAAGAATAATTATAGCTAGGTTATAATATATTTTATTCCATTCACACTACTATAACAAAATTCTACAGACTGAGGTAGACTGACAAAGGACATATCTTACTACTCAATCGTCTGAAAGCTGGAAAGTTCCCTGTCAAGGCTCTAAGAGCATTGGTGACTTGTGAGGTCTTCTTTCTCCTTCAATATTCTGGAGAGTCTGCTCTCACATGTCAGGAAGGAAACAGGGAACATATGAACACCTATCAACTTAATATGTTTTGAGAAGGCTTCATACTTACTTATTCACCTTGAAAATATAACACCTCCTAATATCTGTGCACTGTGGAATTTCAACATGAATACTGGAAGGGAACACCACCATTCAAGCCAAGTCAGACTGAAGCAAAGTATGCTGGGATGAAAAAAATTTCATTTTGGAAAGAAAGAACTCTATTAGTTAACAGTGTGAAACTTTACACCCCTGACTATAAGCTTGTTGATCTACATGTTTGGAGATTGTTATGAGATGGAGAGTTACAACTATTTGTTAATTTTAAGTACTCTTGATTTAATAGGAGACAGTCTTTTGGTTTTTATTGTTATGGTTATTTTTTTTTGTTGTTGTTGTTTATACTTTCTATACATTCTGCAACTGAATTAACAGTAAAGGGGGTAACTTCTTTGATTAAATTTATAGTTGAAATTATATCTTGATTTACTTACTGATTTACTTACATTAAGGGTATTAATGTTCAACAAGGCTGTAACTAGTTACATTGCTAATCTAAGGAGAACAAGACAATTGGAACAGGTTATAGTGCTATAATTCTATGACTTTTCAGTCAGTGAATGGCTTTCTTGAAGCATGTTTGGGTTGGTAGCCAGTTGATTCTACATGAAATGCCCTAAGTTCTTCCCTTCAATTTGTCACACACTTATTTCTGACTTATTAGAAGTCTGTGACATTAAATTCTATAGATCTTCCATAATACCAGTTATTCTTCAAATGCCAGGCATCAGAAACTGAATCCAATAGTACCTCTATAACTTTAATAAATCATTATATAAGAAAACTTTTCTTCCTGACTTATTCATGTTTGGTAAAATTAGTTCTATCATCTAATTCCCATCTTTTACTTTATCAAATTCTGAAGTATGTCTCTGTAAATCCTATGATATTTTTTCTTTCATTAAATATAGTTTTTTCTCTCCTCATATAATATATACTGACTACAGGTTCCCCTCCATCTGCTTCTCCTCTCATACTGATTTATACCTTACAATGTCTCCTTGGGAAAAAACTCTGGTTTCTCAGGATAATAGTAAAATAAGATATAATGAGATAAAACAAGAACTAATACATCAGCACAGGACAAATCTAACAATCAGGAAGGAAAAAAACATAAAAAGTCACATGACAAAGTCACACAAACAGTAATACCATCATATATATTATATATTGATATATATATATATATATAGATACATATACATAAACTGTATGGTATATATATAATGTATTTATAATGTGTACATATACATACATGTGTATATATGTGTATATACATACACATACACATACATACATACAGGTCATATATATGTATGATCTGTAGGGTGTGTGTATATACATATATGTATACACACATATGTATATATATGTGTGTGTGTATAATGTATATATAATGACTATATAATTTATTATATATATGTAATGTGTATATTACTGTGCCAGTGGTATCAATTGGAGATAGCTTTTGGTTTAAGGATGGAGGCAGATATTCACTTCTCCTTTCATCATAGGAAACCATCTGCTGCAGACCTGTACAGGTCTTATACATGATGCCTCACAATCTGTGACCCAGGTGATTATTGGAACAAATCAAATATGAAAGCAATGCATATATCTAGCATTGATTGATTTGATGAATATGTCAAAGATTTGAAGTACAGATGAATTACACACCAAATGTTACATTGTGAAGATTTTTCTCAATTAACTACTATATTTTCTGAATTTTCTTTTAAAAATATGTAGGGATTACTATTGCATGTTGAAAGCGTAATGACGTAATTTTGTTTCTGGAGCAAGTGATAAACTACCCTGACATAAGCAACCTAGGAGAGAAAGAGCTATTTTTTTACCTCAGAATTTCAGGTTACAAGGTGCCATTCTGGGAATGTCAGATTGACAGGAATTTGAAGTAACTGCATGTGCAGTCTAGGGTAGAGGACAAACAAGTGCACATACTAAAAATGACCACCTTACTAAAGCAATCTACAGACTCAGTGCAATCCCCTTCAAAAAATTCCAACAAAGACTTCATAGAACCTGATACAGTACTTCTCAACTTCATGTGGTAAAACAAAAATCCCAGGATAGCCAAAACAATCATGAACAATAAAAATATTGGGGCGGGGAATCACCATCCCTGACCTCAAGCTTACTACAGAGCAATTATGATTAAAACTGCATGGTTTTGGTGTAGAAACAGACATCAACAAATGTTGCTGGTATAACTGGATGTCTAACTATACAAAACTTCAAATTGACCCTGCACAAAACTAAAGTCCAATTGATCAAGGACCTCAATTTAAAACCAGATTCATTAAATTTCATTGAATAGAAAGTAGGAAAAATTCTTGGATGCATTGGTAGAGGAGACAAATTCCTAAACAGAACACTAGTGGCTCAGTATCTAAGATAACAATTTATAAATCAGACCTCATGAAACTGAAAAGCTTTTTTTTTAAGGCAAATATAACTGTCAATAGGACAAAGTATCAGTCTACATATTGGGAAAGTATCTTTATCAACCATACGTATGTCAGAGGCCTAATATCCAAAGCTTATAAATAACTCAAGAATATAGATACCAACATCCCAAGCAACCCAGAATGGTGAAGATAAAAATTCAAGAATTTTTATGTAGAGCAAGGGGAACACTCCTACATTCCTGGTGAGATTGCAAACTTGTACAACCACTTTGGATCAATTTTGCAGGTTTTCCAAAAACTTGGAAGAGTTCTACCTCAAGACACAGGTATACTACTTTGGGTGTATACTCAAAAGATGCTCTACCATTCTACAAAGGCACATGCTCCACTCTGTTCACAGAATCTTTATTCGTAATAGCCAGAAGCTGGAAACAATCTAGATGTTCCTGACCTAAATAATGAATAAAGAAAATGTGGTACATCTATGCAATAGAATACTATTCAACTATTTAAAAAAAGACATAATGAATTCTGCAGGCAAATGGGTGGAGCTTGAGTCTATCATTCTGAGTGAGGTAACCCAATTTCAAAAGACATGGATGGTATACTCACTTATCAGTGAATATTAGTCACAAAATAGAGAAAACTTCTGCTACACTCCACAGACATAAAGAAGCTAAAAATGAAGGAAGTCACAAGTGCGGATACTTGAATCTTACTTAGAAGGTGTAAAAATTGTCATAAGAGGTAAATGGATGGAGTGAACTGAGTAATAAAGGAGATGGGGAACAGAATGAAGTATTTCAGCATGATGTATGGGGAAGAACATAAAAGATGACCAGATGGCCACAAAAATGAATGGAAATCTGCAAATGACAGTGTTGGGGAGGTGGGGAGCATCTCCAGGACATGACAATGATATAGAATAAGGGAGGCACCCAAGAATCAATGGAGGTGACTTTGCTGCAACTCCTAGCATTTGAGATATGGAACCTGAAGAGGCCATCTACTGTAGGCAAGGAGGAACCTCAGTGGTGAGAAAGGAACCACCAATTCACCCTGTGAAATTTTCAACCCAAAATTTATCTTGTCTACAAGTATGCCAGAACAAGGAATGGAGCAGAAAATGAGGGAATGGCTAAAACCAATAAGTGGACCAACTTGAGACCTGTTTCATAGGCAGGAACCAATCCCTGACACTATCAAAGATACTCTATTATGCTTGTAGACAGGAGACTAGCATGACTGTCCTCTGAGTTGCACTAGTCAGCAGCTAACTCAGATACAGCCACCCACAGACAAAAACTGGCTGAAGGCTGGGGACTCTTATGGAAGAATAGAATTGTGTCCCAAAGTGGATAGGAACTACACAGGCAGAACAAAAGAGTCAACTAACCTGAACCTTTGGAACTCATAGAGGTTAAACTACCAATCAGAGAGCACACACAAGCTTGACCTAAGCCTCCCTACATGTATCTAGCAGATGTGCAACTTGGTCTTCATGTAGGTCCCAAAGGGAGCAAGGGCTATTCCAAATCTATTGCCTGTTTGTGAAATATGTTCTTCCAGCTGGACTGTCTCGTCTGGCCTCGGTAGGAGTGCATGCACCAAGGCACACAGAGACTTGATGTGCCAGCATGTGGATATACAAGGGGGGGTACCCTCTCACAGAAGAAGATGAGGGGTGAGGCAAAGGACTGTGGGGTGTTGACTGGGAGGGGGCAGTGAGCAGGATGTAAAATGAATAAATAATAAAAAAGAAATATTAAATGTTACAACAATTGCTTGGTATTAAAAGAGCTATACCCTAATAGAAATGGCTTCATATTTAGGATTTTTATTTATTACTTACATGTGTCACAGATAATATTTTAGAACACAAGGAAGAAGAAAAGCATGCTGAACAACACTCTACACTTTAGTAATTAATGTTTTACCAGTTATCGGGTCCAAGTTCCTATTGGGTGGTGGACCAAATATCATGGTTGAATCTTTAAAAACCTTACCGGAGTTTTGAAGTGGCCACAGGGAAATCACATTTCTTACTCCATCCAGGTTTCCCATCTTAATTTATTTGTATTAAGAGATCATGATGTAAAGAGCTTAGGAATTTTAAAATAAAGATGTTTTCCAGGCAGAACAGGAAATGAATAATCAAACATCAAAAATGTATTGATAGTATTTAGTGAAAGCAAAGAGCAGCTTCAGTCTATTCAAAGAATAGCCATCAAAAATGTTCCTTTACAGACTATGAAGTGACATGATGCTTTCATCCCTGAAAAAGTTTCAAACCAAAATATTTGTTTTGATTTTTTCCTTTTATTTTCTCAGAATTAATTAAAATACATTTCCCATATTTGTTTAATATTTTTCCAAAAGTTGTCTTTCTTAACTTTGCCAATTATAACGCTCTTAACAATTTCAAATTTTCTACACAATAAGAGATGCAATTGAAAAATCTTGCTTAGCACATTTTTCTCTTTTAATATATATTAAAATGAGTCAAATTTTATGGCCTAATTTGATTTTTCCATGCTCTCAGTGACACAATCACAGTCTCACAGGAGTTTTATCATGTTGAATTAACTCAAACCAAAGTATATTAAATGCTAGGCATTGCAAAAACCATACTTCAGATAAAACACAGCTCTTTCAATAAAAGGATATGACTTCCCTGCCTAGTATGTTCAGAGACAAATCGTAGGCTTTGGGCATTACACCTTAAGGTCTCGAAGTCAAAAGCTATATTTTATTTCAGTGATAGGATTTAAAATGAAAGAAGAGGATTTAAGTCTTCAATGACACTGTCACATTATATTACAGAGCCTTGGAAATCCAGAGATAGACACCCATACCTGTTTATAACATACTATATTTGATTTAAACATAGTAACCCTGAGTGTAGCTCAAGGGGTGCACACACTGTGACAAGGATTTGGATTTACATCTTTATACGACAGTATGTAAATAGTGGGTTTTTTTAAGTCTTTGATACAGACACATGCACACACACACACACACACACACACACACACACACATACATATACATAGTGGTGTTTGCAAGACAGAGAGTTATCAAAGCATCAGGTTTTTCTGAATGAGGCCGTGGGGAGATATCAGATGACTCAAGAAGTAACTATCTGGCTTATAGTATTCTTATTTCTTATTTTTATGTGGCAGTCTATAAAAAATAGAGAATTGGCTTTTTCTCATTTCTGTAAATATGAACAAATTATTACCTATTCTTATCCAAATAATACAAGACCCACAATAGGCCTTTAGTTAGTTACCTCAACTCTTTGTTTTCTACTATCTATAATTTCATGGTAATACTGCCATAAAAATGGGTGGTGTGAGATTGTATATATATACAAATGTGGTTGTATATGACAGTGTGCTTTGTTGACTTTATAGAGTAGAGTACTTTCACGTTTCACTTCCATTTTATTTTAAGAACTGTATGGTAGTTGGGTGGCGGTAGCTGCACACATCTTTATTCCTAGCACTTGAGAGTCAGGGCAGGCCTATAAGTTCAAAACCAGCCTAGTCTACAGAGCAAGCTATAAAGAAATGTGGTCTCAAACAAAATTCCAAAATAACAACATTACTGTCATTCTTTTTGTAAAACTTGTAGTGGAAAAGTGCTGAGAATTTTCATATGGCTTGGGGTTTATATACTTCAAAGTTGAATCATTGTTTTTGCTCAACAACTTTATGGCAATGTTACTAGAAAGCCATTCTTTCTAGAAGCTTATTGTATCCTTCAGTCCTGATATCATTCACTCCTGGTATCCTTCCTCCATTGTAATTTACATTTTGTCGCTTTACATACAGCTTTTGAATAATCTTTTACACTCCCGGATGTTTTTGATCTTCTTTTGTCTGATACAGCAATTTATAATCACCATATCCTCCCTCTTCACTCGTTGGGTGCATTTCTTTAAAATTTGAGAGGTATCTACAAGAATTCTCTATTGTTTTCTTTTCTATGACAGCTTCTAAACAGAAAGGAGGATTGACTGTATAGGAATGTTTGTCCCACAGATACATAAAGAATTAGATAAAATATTTAACTGCAAAGACAAATTTTACTGTTTTCTAGAAGCAAAGCATAAATATATAGGCAAAAGGTAGATAGGAAGTACAGCTTCTCATCTTGCAGAAGTAACATAACTGAATCTTTGTGTTTGTTTGGTTTTAATTTTGCTTTCTTTTGGAACTGATGATTGAAACAGGATTTTACACATGCCCGGTAAATACTTGAGACTCTACTTCTAAGATATCATTCTGTCTACACCATATTCAATGTTACTTGCATAATGAAAGTGAGTTTTTCAACAAAAAGGAGTCACTGAAAGACTGGGTGCTTTAATTCAACTCTGTAAATCCAAGCCCAAGCTTCTCTCTCTCTCTCTCTCTCTCTCTCTCTCTCTCTCTCTCTCTCTCTCTCTCTCAAACACACACAAACACACAAAGAGAAAGAGAGGGGAGAAGGAGGGAGGGAGGGAGGGAGGCAGAGAGAGAGAGAGAGAGAGAGAGAGAGAGAGAGAGAGAGAGAGAGAGAGATTCAATGTGTTGAATTGTTGGTTTCCAGCTGATGGCATAACTATGGAATGGATGAAAAAGATCAGGAGGGGAGGTGCATAGAATGGATAATCCAGTCGTGCTCATGAAGATGTTAGGACCACTGGGCCTGATCTCTCTTTTCATTTCCTTTAAACATTGTGTGAATAGTCATCTCTACCAAATGCTCCTCTTCCCTCCACATTTAGCCCCACTAAATATCCAAAGGAAGCCACAAAACTTATCTTGATAAAGCCAAGAAGGCCAGGAGTGAAAATAAATCTTCTCACTTTTTGTGTCTCTTGTTTATTTTTATCATAGTAACAGAAACCTGACTAACACACAATTGTCGAATAGTCAGGGCACTCAAAATTTAAAGCTCTTTAGGATTTTTCTGTGAATCTCTGAAAAGGTATTGTTAAGAGACGAATGATAAAAATTATTTTAGAAAGTGAAGGAAGGGCTAAGGAAGTGCGCACATTTAAGAAGCCATAGAATTCAAACCTTGTATACTTGTGAAATTAAGTCTAAATTTCTATCACAAAGATAAGCCAAAAATGTAGAACTATAAATTCCAAAGTGGTCCACACGAAGAAAACAATCCTGCCCTGTGCAGACCTATAATCCCTGTCTAGGATCGTAGAGCTGACAAAGATTACCGATTACCATTGCTTGTCAGACTCTGGTTCCAGGAGTCACTTTCCTTTTCTACCACACATGGGGGAATGAGACTTCCCTCAGATATAAAGCCTTAAGTGGTCTTGATCATCCTAGTTTGCTACTTTATTAGCCATGGAACTCCTCTAAGTGCTGATACCTTATGCTACCTTTGCTGAGCTTAGCTCCCTTTCTGTCATTACGGCGGTTGGTTATCGATCCTCTGGCTCTATAAAATACTCTGTTTGGAAAGCAATTCCCTGAACTAGATTTTACATAAGAGGATTCCTTCACCCAGGTGAGAAGTCTTTAAAGGGGGCTTTTGAGAAAGTTGTAAATGTATCTTTGTGCCTAATAATAGCTGATAAGCAGTCATTGTCCAGGCTAAGGCATTCCAAGGACTTCTGTTTCTTTTTTTTTCTTCTTCAATTTCTACTTATAACATCTCAAATTTTAACGAGCACATTTATGCAGTAAATACTTGGTAAGAATAGTATGATGCCAATGATACATATTAAAAGAGCTACCACTGTCTAAATCATTCCCTTTTGAACTATGCACGGGCATCTCTCTACCATGTATGTATCCTGCCTTCCATGTTACCAGAGGCAATGGTGCATTTGAAATATTTGAATAGCAGAACATGAATTGTTAGTTCTCCAACTGCTATATTTCTTTCTTTTTAATCTATCATTTGTCTTTTATGGCAGTGCTACATATTTTAGCTATACCGTTAAATCCTATATTCAGGATTAAAAATCCATTTTATTGTGGTAAGAGTGAATGTGTAAGATGTGCAATACATGAAATAGACTGTGTAAAATATGTTTCTTTATCTTGTGATATGAGAGTACTTCAGATTGCAGGTTCTTGTCCTAGTCCATATCATAACTCAGAGTCAGGGTCTTCTAAACCTCCTTTCCACCATTTTTCTAAGGCACCAGTGACCTTGAACTGAGTAAATACTACTGGTTAGCTTGTAGATGTTTTGAAGGACATCTAAAATACTTTCCTATAGACTGAAATATGTTTATAGCTCCTTCTAACTGGTAGGGAAACAGAAATATCTGCCCATTGTAAAATATTTATGTTCTGGTTTAGAGTTATATTCTGACAATGAAAGATAAAAAAGGATATTAGATATCAGAGAACTTTTATCTCCATCTGAAATATAAGGAATTCGATTTAAATATTCTGCAAATATTGAAATATATGAAAGAAGATACAGGCTGTCTTACACAAAACTAGGGGACTAAGAGAGCACCACTAGCAGATATTTAATAATGGAAAAGATCAATGTATAACACTTGATATGAGGAAAGCATCAAGATTTTGATCTGCAAGTACTTTGCAATAAAGTTTTTGTTAAAAATTAAGTAGAAGGATTATGTGTGTAAGCTTAAAAAGTAAATAAGTTTAGATACTTAAATTAAAAGGTAGTGGAGAAATTAAACAAATGTAATGATAAATCTTAAGTAATGTTGAATATTAAAGGACATTGATTTAAGTGTTTTGCTTGTCTTAATTCTATAGGCATGTGGTGGATCAGAAATGGCTGGAAAGAAATTAGTGAACTAAAATCACATACAGAGAATGGAAGAGTTAGAGAATCATTAAAATACAGGTGACGTGGAAAATAAAAATAGAAACACTTTTTCAAAGAGTGGTTTTGAAAAAAACCTGATTCTAGAAAGAATAAAGTAAGGTAATATTTTAAAAAGATCATTGCCTCTCAGCTCTGCCAGAGCCTGACAAATACAGAAGTGGATGCTCACAGCCAACCAATAAACTGAGCACAGGGTCCCAAATGAAGAAGCAAAAGGAAAGACCCAAGGAGCTGAAGGGGTTTTCAGGCAGATAGGAGAAACAACAGTATGAACCAACCAGTACCCCCAGAGTTCCCAGGGACTAAGGCAGCAACCAAAGAGTATACATGGAAGGACCATGGCTCCAGCCACATAGGTAGCAAAGGATGGCCTTGTCCATCAATGAGAAGAGAGGCCCTTGGTCCTGTGAAGGCTTGAGTCTCAAGTATAGGTGAATGCCAGGACAAGGAAGCAGGTGTGGGTGGATTGGTGAGCAGGGGGAGGGGGTATGGGATAGGGGATTTTCAGAGGGGAAACCAGGAAAGGGGATAACATTTAAAATCTAAATAAAGAAAATATCTAATAAAAAAGGAAAAAAGAAAAGAAAAGAAATGATCATTGCTAGACTGATTAAAGACATGGCCAATAAACCTAACATGAAAGTTGACTACCATACCAGCAGAAGAAGCACAGTTTATATTTTCCTGGTTCTTTCACGTGGGAATGAATTCAACATTTTCTATAGCTGAGAAATTATTTTAAAATACCCATTTCCCTGTCCAATCATGTATTATTTATTTAATATTTGAAAGCACACTGCTTGCTTCTTTCCCAAGCATACCCATTCCCACCTCTTACATGTAATATCTTCATCTCACGTAATGTCTTAAGCATATTTATTGATCTTTAGATTAATTTGTTGTTAACATCTGTTTTATAACACTAGCAATTCTCTTTTTTTCAACACTGTTTTTCCAACTTCACCCCGCTCTTTATTAGATACTTCTAATTACCAATGTCCATGAGCCTTATTCAGGCAGGGTTTTATAAAGTCCCATTAATTTTACATAAATGTCATAGATCCTCAATGGATTGGATTTTATGATTCTAATATATCTTAAGTGAACAAACATTACACTGTCTCTAGGGAAAATAACTCTAATGCTACTTATGTCTAATCAACGTGAAAATATCTGGGAGGTTTAATGGCTCAAAACTAACTGCCATATGAGAATAGTTAACCTCCCAACTTGTCCTGCCACTTAAAAGATGTGATTGATATTAAAATGCAGGAATTGGCAGACTTAATGTGGACATATGATGAAATTACATCCCTTGAAGGTAACATTCACCTTTTAATAAAAACCTGGTGTTAATTCTATCTTCTCCCCTGCTGTCACCCCACCCCCCACCCCATGTTCTACTTTTCTGGCTTCCCTTCAAACTTGCACTCTTTCTGAGGGAGCATTCCCAAATATGACATTCACTCTTCTGTTTCTTTCTTGCCAATTTCGACTACTTTTAGTATTTCAACTGTCACTTTTCTTTCATGCAAATGGTTGCCAAATATACATCTCTAGTCATAGTTTCATTACTGAGATCTTGGTGTGATTTTTCAACTCTTACAAAAAAAAAGAATTTGTTATACATAATCCAATTAACATATAGCCCATTGTGTCAGAAAAAAAAAATAAAAAGCATGCTCCTTTTCTTCCTTAGAAATGACAGAATTTCTTCAAGTTCTGCCTTTTCATTCAGGCTGTTGTTTCTCTGTTAGTCAGTTATGAATCAACAAATAATTTATCACACAGAGAACATACAGACCAAAGTTCTCAATGCACAGTAAGGCCGGGCGTGGTGGCGTACGCCTGTAATCTCAGCACTTGGGAGGAAGAGGCAGGCGAATTTCTGAGTTTGAGGCCAGCCTGGTCTACAGAGTGAGTTCCAGGACAGCCAGGACTACACAGAGAAACCCTGTCTTGAAAAACCAAACCAAACCAAACCAAACCAAACCAAACCAAAACAAAACAAAACAAAACAAAACAAAACAAAACAAAAAACAAAAACAAAATCAATGCACAGTAAGAAAGCAGAAGAGGGGCCAAGGTCCATAATCCCCTTAAAGAGCTCATCTCCAGATCACTAAGAACATCCCAAAAGTCACCTCTTCTTGGATATCCACAGAATCACCCACATCACCCTAATGGGAGCAAACCCTCAACACAGTGACTTCTGGTAAACATTCAATATGCAATCTCTGTCCTGACAGTTGTATCTCTTTAACAGTAGCTTACAGAACTTCAGATCTTAAATATGTGACTCTATGCTTATCTAACCCTACACTGCATAGTAATAAGCAGTATGTCATAATGTAAACCATGGAGTAAGCTGAGGGCTTGTTCAAGAAGTCTTTATCACTAAGACTGTTTCAGGCACTGCAAAGGACCTCATCTCTGTTTTCATCAGACATGAGATAGCAGAGGGTTGCAACGCCGGGAAGGATTTATGTCTTATGTTCTGAGAATGTAGTCCAGGATTGGTGAAGACAAAGAACGGTTTGAAATACCTTGGGAAGTTTGGCATAGTCTAAGGCACAGAAGCCTCGGGGGTAGAATTTGGATTCAGTCCTAAGTGCCAAATGAAAGCTGCCCTGCAGAGGTAAATTTGTAAATTGCACTTACCTAGAGCTTGGTAATTAGTGAAATTGTCTAATGAGATATTTTAGAGGTAGAATAATTTTTAGAATGGAGGCCTGGTGTCAAAGTGTAGACTATTCCAGAAAAATAAGTATAAAACAGGCTGAATGTCAGTGGAAGAGAATGAGAAGAGATTGTCACTATAGAAAAGAAGACATTAAAGCTAAGGACTTTGGTTCTCCCAATTGTCAAACTGAAGGGAACCCATTAAACCTTGTAAAACCATTCAAGGCAAAGACTGAGCCAGCTTTCTTCTGAACTCAACTTAGAGCAGAACCTTCCTGAAACAATTTCTTTACTGTGTTCCTCATTTAGGCAATTAGAATAATTTAATCTTCCTATAAAATAGAGTTATGATATTGGCAATATGTCTCAGGAGGTAAAAGGACTTGAAGCAAGCAATCAAGAAAACCTAAGTTCCTAGAACCCAACTTAAAGGTGGAGGAAAGATCTGATTTCATAAAGTAACCCCTTTATTTCCATATGTGTGCTGTAACATGCATATGTAGCCCCAACACATACATATCATAGAGACATAGAAACACAGAAATACAATTGATAGATAGATGATAGACAGCTGATAGATAGATAGATAGATAGATAGATAGATAGATAGATAGAAAACTCAAACACAAACATCAATAGCACTTACTTGACACTGATGCTACAACTCAAGGTTAAGGGGTATGGGGACATGTCTATGGCTGATTTATCTCTAGGTGGCGGGACTAGGAATACATCTGCATGTGTCTGGGTATAGTGGTTGTTTATTTATATATGTTTTAGTTTCAGCTAGTTATTTCCCCTTAAAGCTAAATTATATAGCATAACTTATTACTGTATTTGTTAGCATTCTTAAGTAAATATATTTCTTTATTGAAAATAAAACTGAATTCAACTTTCATTTGATATGTATAAAGCTTTGTGTTAGTTGTATAAATAAAAGGATAAATCAAGTGAATGGCTGTGAGAAATGTGAGAAATGGCACATGGGTAAAGTCATAGCCTACTATGTAAATATGGACCCAGCTACTGGATGAAAAGTCTATTCATTTTCTTAGAAAAAATATGTTGCCAGGTGCAGTGTGGTGCTGCAGGCCTTCAATCCCAGTACTTTAAAGAGTGATGCAGGTCAATCTCTGGGATTTTGAGGCCAATCTGGTCTACAGATTGAGTTCCAAGATAGCCAGACCTACACAAAGAAAGTCTGTCTAAAAGAAAAAAAGTTCTTTGCGTTGATTTGTATATTTGCCTTTACCAGTAATTGGTATTCTTTTTATTGTTGATTATTTTATTTATGTACATTTCAAATGTTATCCCCCTTCCCGCTTTCCCCTACAAAAACCCCCATCCCATTTCCCCTCCCCTGCCTCTATGAGGGTGCTCACTCGCACCCCCAAACTCCCCACCCATTCAAGCCTCAGTGCCATAGCATTCCCCTATCCAGTGCCATTGAGCCTGCACAGGACCAGATAAGGCAATCCTCTGCTACATAGGCAACTGGAGCCATGAGTCCCTCCATGTGGACTCTCTGGATGGTGGTTTAGTCCCTGGGAGCTCTGGGGAGTCTGGTTAGTTGATGTTTTTATTCTTTTTATAGGATTGCAAATCTTTTCTGCTCCTTCAGTCCTCTCCTTAACTCTTCCATTGGAATCCCCGTGCTCAGTCAGCATCCGTATTGGCCAGGGTCCAGCATGGCCTCTCAGGAGACAGCTATATCAGGCTCCTGTCAGTAAGCATTTCTTGGCATCAGCAAGAGTGTCTGGGTTTGGTGTCAGCAGACGGGATGGATCCCTAGGTGGGACAGTCTTTGGATGGCCTTTCCTTCCGTCTCTGCTCCACTCTTTCTTTGTGAATTTCCTTTTGCGAGGAGCAATTCTGGATTAATATTTTTGAGGTGGGTGGGTGTCCCCATCCCTCAAACAGGGGCCATACCTATCCACTGGATATGGTCTCTACAGGTTCTCTCTCCCCTTTGTGGTGTCTTTCAGCTAATGTCAGCTAATACCCTGATAGGTATTATTATTCTCAAACTTGAGAACTGAAAATTAAGGTTTACAAATTCACAAAAGAAGCAGAAAATATTATTTAGAACAAAGAGATATCAAAGACTACAGAGAAGCTGTTCTCAATCTGTGGGTCATGATTCCTTTGAGGTTGAATGACTCTTGCACAGGAGTTGCCTAACACCACTGGAGAAAAACATTTCTATAGAGTGATAAACTCCCCTGATTGACACCAGGAGATAGAACATTTGAAGATGCTGGCATATGGCCTGGGTTCTATATTTATGGAATCTAGATGGAGGAGAGGTTGGTTCCTAAGGACCACAGTTTGAGTGCTTCTTTATTTTGATTGATAACCTAGGTCATTATTCATTTTATCTACAGTGAATTTCACTTTCCATAATGAATCTTATTTTAATTAGAAGCAAGCTCATTTATGCCTAGGTATATTGTTGTAAATAAGAGATTAATTTTAATAATTCACCTAAAGGACCATGTTTACATTACTAAGCATACATCTAAAACCAGTTTAGTTCAGATGGTCCTATCCTTCAAAATTAAGTGCATTGAGAATATACTTGAAGAGAAACTATATTGTACTGTTTCTAAGTGTAGCAAAATCTATATAATTGTTCAAAAAAGAGGGTAAATGTAACCCAATATAGCTGGAGGTTGGATGAGGTTACAAAGTTACTAGGGGCATTGTTTGGGGAAGAGTGTTTGTATGTAGTATATACAGATGTCAGAACTGGGCTGTCAAGTGCATTACAGGCAAATGGGTATTCATAATCCAAACCAAACATGGTCCCATTCTAAACTAACTCCTGCATTTGTCTGAGTAGTGATTTTTATAGCACAAAATGGCTTGGTTTTTACCTACTTGACAGGTTATTTTGATCCACACTCCTTCTTCCCTGATCCTGAATATGTGGTAGGTTGTTTGAGCTTGCCTCTACATGACCCCGGGGGAGTGAGGAGTTTTTAGGGACTGGCTTTGCTAAGAATTGTGTAACAGAATTTGCCAAATATGAAAGGAACTCAAACAATTTCACTGAACTATTATGTCTTCCCATTTAATCCCAAGATAATAGTGCAATAAAGAAGAAATAAGCTATTTCAGTGGCAGCTATTGCTGAAATACGGGTTTTCTAATTCAGGATGCCCATCTCATGGGCCCAGGAACCTTGCAGTACTGTTTGCTACTCCAGAAAGTAATTGCTCAATATGCTAAGAGAGCAACATCAAATTACCTAAACAATAGTCAGAATGTTACATATGATGGTAGATTCTTTTGTCTTGTTTATTTTAATGCATGAAACTTTATGTCTGTGCATGCTGCTGGAAAACAATACACAACAGAGGAGAAATTTTATTAAAACCCAGAATTTAGATATGAATTCCAATTATAATGACCTGGAGCAAATAATACATATTAACATACCCTGTACATCTAAAAATAAGAAATAAGACCCAAGGCAAGTGAAATCTGCTGGGTTATAAGGTAAAAATACCTTCTTTCTCATTTATAATTCTTGTCTTTCTAGAGTAGTAAAATCGGGACTCCTGATGATGGAATCAAGGTAGATAAGCTTATCAACTGAGTTGCATCTAAAACCCATGTATATACCAAGAGATTCATAGTCCAGATGAAAATAAGGTAAAGAACTATGTGAGACACCAGTCAGAATGGCTAAGATTAAAAACTGAGGAAACAACAGGTGTTGGCAAGAATGTAGAGAAAGAGGAACACTCCACAACCACTCTGGAAATCAGTCTGTCAGTTCCTCAGAAAACTGGACACGATACTTCTGGAGGACCCAGCCATACCATTTCTGGGTATATTCCCAGAAGCTTCCTCAGCATGCAATAAGGATACATGTTCCACTATGTTCATAGCAGCCCTATTTATAATAACCAAAAGCTGGGAAGAACCTAGATGTCCCTCAACAGAAGAATGGATACAAAAAATATGGTATATATACACAATGGAGTACTACTCAGCCATTAGAAACAATGAATTCATGAAATTCTTAGAGAAATGGATGGAGCTGGAGAATATCATACTAAGTGAGGTAACACAGTCTCAGAAGAATACTCATGGTATGTACTCACTGATAAGTGGATATTAGCCTAGAATTCTGGGACACCAAAGACATAAAGCACATACCAAATGATGTCTGACAAGAAGGAAGGAGTGGACCCTGGTGCTGGAAAGGCTCAAAGCATCAGTGTAAGGGAATATCTGAACAGGGAAGTGGAAAAGGGTGGATAGGGGAACACCAGGAGGGAAAAGGGCATGGGGGACCTTTGGGGGGCAGGGAAATGAAATGTAAATATAGAATATATCCAATAAAAAAGAACTATGAGAAAATGACCAATACTTTTGTTTACCTGCAATTGTATCAAAACTACAGATAGTCATGAAATAGCAAAATATAGCAACGCCTTTGAACTCCTTACTGTAAGTAATGTTTTTGATTGAGAAATGTTCTTTCTTCCTTCATCTGAATCACTATGGCAACAGCTTAGTCTAACAAGACCAAGGTACATAAATGCAATGTCATACTTTCTTGTTATGGGCCTTGTATAACCAGTAGGGAACAAGAAATGATGCTTTAAAAAAGTAGTTTTGTTTTCCCAACACTAACTGGAGACTGAGGGAAAATTAAGCTTGGATAATTTTCAGCAACTGAATTCATGTTTGGAGATCATCTGGAGGCATATGGCAATCTCCACCTGCCAGCAAAATGTTTAAAAGTTGGTCAAGATTGTCTGAATGGTAGCCAATCTAATCCCAACTAAGAAATAGCTGTTGAATCTGTGAAAAACATAATTTATTTTCTTATTTTTTTATATAGGATATTTTCTTTATTTACTTTTCAAATGTTTTCACCTTTTCAGGCCTCCCCTTCTGAAACCTCATATCCCATACCCCCACTCACTCCTATGAGGGTACTCCCCTACGCACCTACTCACTGTTGTCTTCCCTCCCAGGCCTTCTCCTAGACTGGGGCATCCAATACCCTCTTCTATTGATGTCCAACAGAGCCATTCTCTGAAACATATGCAGCCTGAGCCATGGGCTTCCCCAGGTATATTATTTAGTTGGTGTTTGAGTCCCCAGGAGCTCCAGGGGGTCTGGCCAGTAACCACTGTTGCTCCCTCCATGGGGCTGCAAATCCCCTCAGTTTTTTCAGTCCCTTCTCTAACTCCTCCATCAGGAACCCCCTTCTCAGTTCAATGGTTGGCTGTGAGCATTCATGACTGTATTTGTCAGACTTAGGCAGAGTTTCTTGGGAGACAAACATATCAGGCTTCCCTGCATCCACAATAACATCCTGTTTTGTGGCTAAATATGCTATGGATCCCTAGGTGGGGCAGTCTCTGTAAGGCCTTCCCTTCAGTCTCTGCTCCACATTTTATCTCCATATTTCCTCCTGTGAGTATTATGTTCACCATTCTAAGAAGCACTGAAGCATCCACATTTTGGTCTTCCTTCTTGGTATTCATATAGTCTGTGGATTTAATCTTGGGTATTCCAAACTTTTGTACTAATATCTACTTATCAGTGAGTACATATCTTGTGGATTTTTTTGTAACTGATTTACCTCATTCATGATGATATTATCAAGTTCATCCATTTGCCTGTGAATTTCATGAAGTCATTATTTTTAAATAGTGGAGTAGTACTCCATTGTGTAAATGTATCACATTTTATATATCCATTTTGCTTTTGAGTGACATCTGGGTTATTTCTAGTTTCTGGCTATTATAAATAAGGCTGCTATAAACATAGTAGAACATGCATCCTAATTGCATGTTGGAGCATCTTCTGGGAATATGGCCAGGAGTGATATAGCTGGGTCTTCAAGTAGTACTATGTGCAGTTTTCTGAGGAACTGCCAGACAGATTTCCAGAGTGGTTGTACCACCTTGCAATCCTACCAACAATAGAGGAGTGTTCCTCTTTCTCTATATCTTCGCCAGCATCTGCTGTCACCTGAGTTTTTGATCTTAGCCATTCTGTCTGGTGTGAGGTCGAATCTCAGGATTGTATTTCCCTGATGACAAAGGATGTTGAACATTTCTATAGGTACTTCTCAGCCATTTGAGTTTCCTCAGTTGAGAATTCTGTTTAGCTCTGTTCCCCACTTTTAATAGGCTTATTTGGTTCTCTGGATTCTAGCTTCTTCAGTTCTTTGTATATATTGAATATTAGCCTCCTATCAGATGTAGGATTGGTAAACATCATTTCCCAATATCTTGGTTGCAATTTTGTCCTATTGACAATGTCCTTTGCCTTATAGAAGCTTTGCAATTTTTAGAGGTCCCACTTGCCAATTCTTGATCTTAGAACATAAGCCATTAATGTTCTGTTCAGGTATTTTCTCCAGTGTGCATTTATTTGAGGCACTTCCCCACTTTCTCTTCTATTAAATTCAGTGTATTTGATTTTATGTCCTTGATCCACTTGGACTTGAGCTTTGTACAGGGAGATCAGAATGGATCAATTTGTATTCTTCTTCATGTTGACCAAGAGTTGAACCAAAACCACTAGTTGAAAATGTTGGTTTTTTTCCCCCACTGTATGGTTTTAGCTCCTTTGTCAAAGATCAAGTGATAGTGGGTATGTGGGTTCATTTCCGGGTCTTCAATTCTACTCCATTGATCTACCTGCCTGTCTCTGTACCAATACAGTGCAGTTTCTATCACTATTGCTCTGTACTAGAGCTTGAGGTCAGGAAT
Source organism: Apodemus agrarius (assembly GCA_964023405.1). Classification (NCBI taxonomy): domain Eukaryota; kingdom Metazoa; phylum Chordata; class Mammalia; order Rodentia; family Muridae; genus Apodemus; species Apodemus agrarius. Next base: position 45,336,169 of record OZ030013.1, read on the forward strand.
GGTGCTTCCTCCAGTTCCTTTATTGTTGTTGCACATTTTAACTATAATGTTTAAATGTAAAAGGCAAAGTCATGTAGTGCTTCACAATTTAAATTTCTACCTTTTCCTGAAATAGAACATACACAAATGTAGGAAGGTTAGGCTACAGTGGATGACAGAGGTAAACAGAATTATATATTCAGAACTGGAAATTGCAACTAAAGCCTGTAATTCCAGCATGTGGAAGGGTGAGTCAGAGATACTGATTCCCCCAGAAGTTCTTTATTGTTGAGAATAGATTTTACTATCCTGGGGTTTTGTTATTCCAAATAAATTTGAGAATTGCTTTCTAATTCTATGACAAATTGAGTTGAAATTTTGATGGGGATTGCATTTAATCTGTAGATCTCTTTAGGCAAGATGGCCATTTTTACTATATTAGTCCTGCAAATTCATGAGCATGGGAGACATTTCCATCTTCTGAGGGCTTCTATAATTTCTTTCTTCAGAGACTTGAAGTTCTTAGTTTATAGATTTTTCATTTGTTTGGTTAGAGTCACACCAAGATATTTTATATTGTTTGTGACTATTTTAAAGGGTGTTAAGGGTGTCATTTCCCTAAATTCTTTCTCAGCTCTTTTTATCCTTTAAGTATAGAAAGGCTACAAATTTTTTGAGTTAATTTTTCATCTGGCCACTGCTGAAGTTGTTTTTCAGGTTTAGGAGTTCCCTAGTGGAAGTTTTGGGGTCATTTAAGTATACTATCCCTTTAACCTCCTTTTGTTGTCTAATTTCTTTAGATAGAACCTCAAACACTATATTGAATAGATAGGAAGAGAGAGAGCAGCCTTGACTAGTCTCTGATTTTAGTGGGTTTGCTTCAAGTTCCTCTCCATTTAGTTTGATGTTGGCTACTGGTTTGCTGTATATTGATTTTACTACATTTAGGTATGGGCCTTGAACTTCTGATCTTTCCAAGACTTTTGACAGGAAGGGATGTTTAATTTTGTCAAATGCTTCTTCAGTATGTATTGAAATGATCATGTAGACTTTCACTTTGAGTTTTTTAATGTAGGGGATTACATAGATGGATTTCTGTATATTGAACCATCCCTGCATTCCTGAAATGAAGCCTACTTGATCATGATGGATGATTATTTTGTTTTGTTTTTTTTTCTTGGATTTGGTTTGCGAGAATTTGAATGAGTATTTTTGCATTGATATTCATAAGGGGAATTGGTCTGAAGTTCTCTTTCTTTTTTGAATCTGTGAGTAGATTTTGTATCCATGTAACTGTGGCTTCATAGAATAAATTGGATAGTATTGCTTCTGTTTCTATTTTGTGGAATAGGTTGAAAAGTATTGATATTAGGTCTTCTCTGAATGTCTGATAGAATTCTGTACGAAACCCATCTTGTCCTGGTATTTTTGGGGGAGAATTCTAATTCCTGCTTCTATTAGTTAGGAGTTATGGTACTGTTTAGATGGTTTATCTGGTACTGCTTTAATTTTGATATTTGGTATCTGTCTAGAAAATTTTCCATTTCATCCAGATTTTCCAGTTGTGTTGAGTATAGGCTTTTGTAGTAGGATCTGATGATGTTTTGAATTTCCTCACTTGGTTGTTATCTCTCCCTTCATTTCTGATTTTATTTATTTGGATACTGGTTTTGTGCCCTCTTTGCAGTCTGGCTCAAAGTTTATCTATTTTATTTATTTTGTCAAAGAACCAGCTCCCTGATTGTTGATTCTTTGCTTACCATTAGGATTGACCTAACAATGTGCATCTTGACTGGTAACCACCATGGCTGCAGTTCTGAGCAACCATGATCTCTGTTCCCCACACAGGTTCACAACACACTTGGACTAAAGGAGACCAGATCATGTATATCTGGAAATTTATTAGCAGACACCAGAACTGTCAGCATCAGATAATAGAATCTGCATTCGGGATTGGACTGTCTAAGCAGGATTGAAGTCTCTTTTGTCCTAAATTCTCTCTCTCTCTCTCTCTCTCTCTCTCTCTCTCTCTCTCTCTCTCTCTCTCTCTCTCTCTCTTCTTCCTCCCTCCCTCCCTCCCTCCCTCCCTCCCTTTTTCATCTAACTCTAATCAGTTACTTTGATATTGCAACTACCTGGAACTCACTTATGTAAACTGATAAAAAGCTGCACATATTATATTAAGTTCAGCTCTTCCATCTTCTTTCACAGGGTTTCTTCCATTTCCATACTGCGTCAGTTGTAATGAATTTGATCAGAGCCATCATTAACCATAGGGAGCTTGAACATTTTGTTGTTTTGCACATAATATACAAAAACAACCACCACAAAACAAACAAACTTAGATAAGGTAACTGACAGTTAATAAAAGGTTATAGGAACCATACAATAGGTCAGGGTCAGAGGGCCACATCATGTGACAACTTTTTTGCTGCATCACATGTTAAAAGGCTTCTCATGAAAGTGGTGTATAGAATACTCCAACTGCGTTCTGTAGAGATCCTGTGGTTGTAGTAATAGTGCTAACTACTGAATATTCTATCCTTAGAACCTTTGAACATTGCATTTCTTAACACTATTGTTACCCATAATACTTTACCAGGATAAGAATGGTGGAAGACAAGTCCAAATCACAGGAGTAAGTTTAGCCACTGTTGGGAGAACATCTGAGGTATTTACCAGACCAAATCTTCAAAATTTCACATGTTAGGTTAGAAATAAGTGGAGTAATAGTTTGGAAAGGTTATGATACATGTTGGCTCTACTTTACTAGATCAATGCTGTGTTTGCAATTTAGCTTAAGTTCATACTGTGTTTGAAATTCTCTTTTAAGTTTGGGCATATTGCCCACATTTGAGAAGTATGATATCAAAGCCACCATTCTTCAAAGTATTTAAAAAGTGTACTCACAATAATTGGTAGTTTTACTTCATTTCCTTGTAAAAACAAGTGCGCTAAAATGCACACTTGCACTAAGCATTATTAAACATCTATTAATATTTTTCTGGTTTTCCTATGATTCTGCAACTGCTGTAACAAATGTGAAGTATAGTTTAGTATAGACTGTTTTTTTTTTAAACAGACATGCACATATACATTGGTGTATTCTAAGGCAAATAATGAAACATTGTAGCTATCACTGTTTGTCCCTTCCATTGTAAAATTTGCTAACAGGAATCTGAGAATTATTTTCATTGTATAAAAGAGGAAGTTGAATGGAAAAGAACGATGAATGTTTTCATGATATCACAATGCAGAAGGTAGAAAATATCTGCAGAAAATTTATAATGTAATTTATATTCACTCATTGCTCCTTAGCTGCTAGAGCACTTGAGTGAAAATTTCCCTTAAGTCCTATTTTTCTTCAAGAGGTGAAATGAAACATTCTACAATGCTCAGATAGATTTGTATTTATTTCCCAGATGGAAAGTGAGACCAATGTCTAACAAGGATATTTAGTTTATGAAACAAAGACAAAAAGCAAATAATTTATAATACACAGAATAGAACAAAAATAAAACTAATAATACATGTATTTACACTGTAAGATTCTAAAATTATTAAAAAAAACAGTGAGTTAAAATTGGGTAAATAGGTACAAGGTAAATGATATAAAATATTTACACAAATATTAACTTTCAGATTTCAATTAACTGAAATAGGTTAAAGAAAATATACTCACATTTTTAAGCTTTTAAATATTATAGATGATTTGAAACTTTAAATTAATTTACCTGTATTTTTTTCAATAAACATTTTGCGTATTTATATATCGCAAAAGACATTCTGAGTGAGAAGGAGTGAGACAGACCCCTGAAAGCAAACAGGTTGAGAGAGGGATCATGGTTAGGTAATAAAGGTGGCAAATTTCCAAGATGGCCAGCTTCTTCCTCTCTCTCCTGATTTGAGACAAAATTTGTTAGGTTTTTAACAAAGGTTCAGAAGTTTGGGTTTCCCACCAACAGGTACATGATCAAATAGTTCAAGGCCATATAAGGACAGGTTACAAAACTCCTATGGACCAATCATTCTGTATTTGATTAACTTCATTCACTCACTCAGGATGATTTTTTTCCAGTAATGTCCATTAACCTGCAAATTTCATGGTTTCATAATTTTTAATGGCTGATATACACACATGCCTATATATATATATATATATATATATATATATATATATCCCCTCTACTCCACATCTTCAGCATTATGAGCTGTCAGTATTTTTTATTGATCTTAGTCATTCTGACAGAGGTAGAGTGAAATCTCAGAGTAATTTAGGTTTGCATCCCCTTTGTGACTAAAATGTCAATCATTTCTTTAAATGTTTCTTACTTTTTGAAGCTTCTCTGTTTAGGGTTATGCTATACATTATAATCAGGTTATTTGTTTACTTGATATTATGATTTTTAGTTCTTTATGTGTTTTAGACATTAGCCTATAGCATTTCCCATTCTGTAGGGTACCACATAATCACAGACATTTAAAGAAATCTAAAGCAGCATCTTCTAATTCTTGCTTGATAATTTACTATAAAATTCATAGTTTTGATCAGTTCTTGTATTTAAAATTATTAGCATGTTATTACTGTCTGATATTAAATATATTGCAAAAATAGAATGTTAACATAAAAATGAAATGACACTAGTTTTTCACACTGACTTATCACAACGGCCAACTGAATTTCCTTTTAGGTCTAACATAGAATTGTAAGCATCTTGCTTTCCTGAAGATACTACTTTTCTATATTCTTAAGAATTTCATTTTTACCAGCCTGTAAAAGGATAATTAAAATTCTCAGAAAATAAAATACCAGTATATCTCTTTATTCTGCATCTTGACTTATTTGCCCCATAGCTTTGTCTAAAAAAACGCATTCAGACTCGTGGATGTTTTTTTTTTTTTTTTTTTTTTTTAAATTTTATTTTCTATATTCTATGTTTACATTCCAAAGGCTTTCCCCTTTCCCAGTTCCCACCCACCATAGTTCCCATAGTTCCTCTCCCCCCCATCTGTTCCCCAATAATTCCCCCTCCCCCCTCGGTTTCTTTACTAAACTGGAAGCAATCTTTACAGGCCCAGGGTCCTCTCCTTTCTTCTTCTTGGGAATCATTTGACTTGCTATTTGTGTCTTGAGTATTTAGGGCTTCTGGGCTCATTAATATCCACTTATCAGTGATTGCATTTCAGGTGCATTCTTTTGTGATTGGGTTAATTCACTCAGGATGATATTTTCCAGGTCTAACCATTTACCTACAAATTGCATGAATTCATTATTTTTAATTGCTGTGTAGTATTCCATTGTATAAATATACCACATTTTCTGTATCCATTCCTCCTTTGAGGGATATTTGGGCTGCTTCCAATTTCTGGCTATTATAAACAAGGCTGCTATAAACATAGTTTCCACATCGTCCTTTCCAAGCTTAGTGCTGTGGGAAAGGCCCTCCCCAACCCTTCATAGTTCATAAATGGCACCATGATCCATGCAGTTACACAGCACAGACCTTGTAGGCCCTCATAGGATTGTGTCACACTTACATTTCTCCTATTTCCAACCAATCACTATGTCCTGGAAAATGCAGCTTTCACATGGCACTCTTTCATGTCCTCACTGGTCCATTTTCTTTGTTTAGTCCCTGTTCTCTTTCATCTGAGTTGAAGCAGAAACTTCAAAGGATAATTTCAATCACTCATTTCCACAATGTAATTTGATTCATTTGTAATTTCTTTATTTATTATTTTGGGTGTGGTGTATGGATATATATATATATATATATATATATATATATATGTGTGTGTGTGTGTGTGTGTGTGTGTGTGTGTATGTGTGTGTGTGTATACACTCTGTGTATGTATATATGTTTGTGTGTGTGTGTGTGTGTGTGTGTGTGTGTGTGTGTGTGTGTATGTGTGTGTGTGTGTGTATATGCCTGGTGAGGTATGCATTCTGTACAAAGAAGTGAAAGAAAGATTCCTGGTGTCCTGCTCTGTAATGTTCCCCCTCATTCCCTTTAAGAAAGCCCTCTGTGTGGAGCTTGGGGCAGCCAGCAATCCCCACCCAGCCTCATGTCTCTCCAAAGGGCCCTGCAGAATGGAGTTGCAGATGTGCATGGCCATGAACAGATTGTTACATGGCCTGCTGAGTATTTAAAAACCAGGTCCTCATCCCTGCTCAGCAAAGGCTCTTACCCACCAGGATTTCTCTCAAACTTTATTGTTGCCATTTAAGAACCATGAAGACCATTATTTCTCTCTGTTAACATAAAGAACTGCTTTCAGTGGAGTTGTGGATAAACCACGAAGCTCTAGAAAAGACTTAAGGCCATTCTGATGAGATCTTGATGATTTACCTTGCTCTGTGACAAGTCATTGCTTGACTCGCTGCTGCTCTCCTTGCAGCCTCTCCTGCAGAATGACGCTCCCTTTCCTCCTTTGATCACACCCCCTTCCCCCAGCTGTCCTTCAGCCCTCAGGTGAGGTGTTACTTTCTTGGTGACATTTTCCCAGGCTAATCTTCAGTCTCTGTTCTGTGATCTCTTATTACCACTTGTCTTTCCTCTGGAGTGCTTTTTCAAGTGTGCTTAAATAATTAATTGAATAATTTATTGTGTAATGTCTGTTTCTCCTACTAAAATGTGCGCTTCAGGGATCTTAAGAACAACTTCCACGTTTCCCTTCCTGTGTAATTTAGAGATGCTGTTGGCTGGGGAGAAGTTGATGAGAGGTTTTACTTCAAGGTGGAGATTAGTTAGAAAGTGTTTGTCCTCAAGACTTGAGTTCAGGGGCATCTTTCTTGTTTTGTGTTCGGTTTAAAACCAGAGGCCTGGTACCTAGGCTATGAATAATATTATTATGGGTTTGGTAAGACAAAGAACATAACTTAAAATCTATATGTGGCTGACATACATAGAATTCAATTAATATTGAAGACAGAATCATTTTTCTGCATGGTAAGCATATACCAAAACTGAAACTTTTGTTATATTAATAATTTCCTAATATTCCTCACTGATTGTAGCTGATAATAATCATATATTATTATTATTATTATTATTATTATTATTATTATTAGAGGTAATTTTAAAATCATGGGTTATAACAGTATATTTGGCACCCTAATGCTCACTTTTGTCTGTACTACTTCATGTATAGATTATCATCAATTAATACTCAGGAGTTAAATGGAATAATACATTTATATTTTCTTTAGAAAATCTAGAATAATATATGTATGTGTGTCCATCACTAAATATATGGATGAGAGAGAGTAATAAAGAAGAAGGAGAGATGGTTTTTAACTTAGATCCATCATGTAGTTAGATTTAGAATATATTTATTAAACTGTCAATATCTTCTATGGAGTTCTGTTAACATAAGGACCATAGACAAATTGAGTTTCATTGTATATGGAAGGAATGAAAAGTTAAAAATATATATTATTATGCTTAAAATATATAATTTAATATTCAAAAAGCAATAAAAGGTTTACTTGACCCTCCATTTTGTACATCTCCACTAATGTATAAGTTCAATATTTTAATATCAAAATGAAAATGAAAATTTTATCTGTTGTAGTAGAATTTTTACATCACTTGTTTGTATGCAGTTCAATCTATCCTAACTGAATATAGGCAATATATTTTCTCTTCAAGCCACAGAGAGAGTCCTTTTTAGCATAACCACAAACTTTAGATTTCAATTTTCTATGGGATATTTAAACTCCCTGGTTCATGAAGGAATAACACATATTATGTAGGGGTTAATTAATAAGATTGACTGCTGCTTCAGATAAGAGAATATAAAAACTGCTAAATTAATCACCAATGCTATTTTCACTGAGAATCACGAAAACATGCTTACCATATCCCTGGAGTATATTCTAGGGATGTGAGCAGAAGAAAAAATTCAGAAGTGTTATAACTTCGTCCCGGTAAAATGCCTCAGCAACTTAATTTTTATCTGGGCAATCATGCAAAACTAAAACATTGGTCATCTCCAGTGCTTACAGAACCACTGCAGTAGAAATCTTTATTTCATATACTTGGACCTGGCCTCAGATTCTTTATTTAAGAGGCGCCAGACATCCTGTGTAAATGTTGATTATAAGCTAAACTTTGGCAGTTATTTTAGGTAAAGAAGATGAAGGTTTGGAATAGGCCAGATCACTTTAATGAATATCTAAACTTCTAGTAGGAATATGGGAGCTGACAGCAGCAAAATTACAGAATCAGAGAAGCCAGAAACATTAAAGTGGCACTGGATGACATCCTTAGGATCAAGTTTTGAAAGGATGGCATGGAATTTTCTGCATATCCAATCAGTCATCAAGCCAAATTGCAAGTGAATTTACCTCCTATGTAAAACTTTGGAATTCCCACAGAGAGGACTTGGAAGGCAAACGTATCCCTAGGTGAGCAGTCAGAGCACCTGATTCCTGTATAATTACATGGAATGAGAATTTGATACATGACAGTAATTACCTAGCTGAAGGTGCAATTAGCCATTTGTGACCTCATTCTGAGTGGCAACTAATTAACCCTTAATGTCAAAAATGTCAACCTTCATCAAGACACCAAAGAAAAGTACTACACGATCAGCTAATACTTGTTCCAACCTATTAATGGTTGAATCTGTCATTAGAGAGGTGAATGTTTCATTTTTACATCAATCTGTATGTTAAGATGTGAATTATGCTCCATTTTCTTTTCTTTTGAGGACCATTTCTATGTTATCTTCGTGTGCATAAAAATTCTTCACCAAAATAGGTATAAATTTTCATATGTATCTAGAACTATCATCTCAGTAACATAAAATGTGATCAAGAAGATACACAGAGTACTGTAGTGACCTGGTGTTCTGTGCATTGGCTTTAGGCATTATTGGTTTTAAATAAGTCACCAGATTAGAAACAGCATACAACTACACTATAATTATTTCCATTAGTATTGCTCAATTATTGGCACAATGAAAATTGTTACTAGTACCTTCCTTTCATAAATGTTGAAGAAATAAGAAATTTTCTTTTTTTTTCTGAAAGCATAAAATCACCAATATTTTTAATGCTGGTTTACAATTGTATTCTTGTTTATCATTTTTATTTGATAGCTTTAGATATACACTGTTTAGGCAGCTTGCCCTGCCCTATGCAAGTTTGAGCCAAATAACTAAAAGCTTTATCCAAATAAGGAGTGTATTACATATGCTCTTTGTTCAAAGCTTTTGGATTTATCAATGTAACCTCAGCAATAATATTAAAAATAATTTACATGGACCCACATCCATTTAATCTGAAATAAACCCAATTATTCTGTAAGACCACCGTGGCTTTAGAGATTGAAAATAAAGCCTAGTACTGATAAGCCATTCTTTTGGTTTTGTCATTGGAAAGTGTGAAATGTGTTACTGAAGTTTTGTCAGCTCTTTGATTTTTCTATTCTTTCTACAAGGTTGTTTCAAGGATCCAAACTTAACTTAGGTAATTCAGCTTTTATAAAGACCAAATTATTTTCTCAAACATTTTACAATCTCATCTTCGTGGACTAGCAGGTGCAAGCAAAGAAAAATATATAAGTAATGTAACAAACACTATGTCGTGCTCCTTAACTTCAGTGTATGGTAACTCAGACTCATCTTTTTACATAGTTCAGAAAAGAGAGCTTATTATAACTTATCAATATATCAATGTGCTTTATTATTTACAAATAACCCTAAAGCCTAATTTTACTTTGAATAGAGAGGCAAATGTGTATGGTTTCTATTTACTTTAATAAGGAAAAGGATCCACAGAGAGGCAACAGCTTTAGGGACAGCCTCTGCTCTACTTGTTGGGGTACCCACATGACAACAGATGCACGTCTGAGACATAGGAACAAGGAGAATTCATAAGCAGAAATCACGATCAAGGTGAAAAAATGCCTCAAGAGTTCTGTAATGCTGCAACCTAACAAGGAAGAGACATTGAGGTAGATTAGAGATATAGCTTTCACGTCTGAGCAAGTAGATGCTGAGAAGGTTAAGTATTAGAGTATACAATAAATGTAGCCTTAATATTTGACAGACCTGCTTAATACTTTTTTTTTGACTTTTGTGGTGGCACATGTCTTTTTTTTTAATTTATTTTCTATATTCTATGTTTACATTCCAAAGGCTTTCCCCTTTCCCAGTTCCCACCCACCATAGTTCCCATAGTTCCTCTCCCCCCCCATCTGTTCCCCAATAATTCCCCCTCCCCCCTCGGTTTCTTTACTAAACTGGATACAATCTTTACAGGCCCAGGGTCCTCTCCTTTCTTCTTCTTGGGAATCATTTGACTTGCTATTTGTGTCTTGAGTATTTAGGGCTTCTGGGCTCATTAATATCCACTTATCAGTGATTGCATTTCATGTGCATTCTTTTGTGATTGGGTTAATTCACTCAGGATGATATTTTCCAGGTCTAACCATTTACCTACAAATTGCGTGAATTCATTATTTTTAATTGCTGAGTAGTATTCCATTGTATAAATATACCACATTTTCTGTATCCATTCCTCCTTTGAGGGATATTTGGGCTCCTTCCAATTTCTGGCTATTATAAACAAGGCTGCTATAAACATAGTGGAGCATGTGTCCTTATTGCATGCAGGGGAATCCTCTGGGTATATGCCCAGGAGTGGTATGCCAGGGTCCTCTGGAAGTGACATGCCCAATTTTCTGAGGAACCACCAAACTGATTTCCAGAGCGGTTTTACCATTTTGCAATCCCACCAACAGTGGAGGAGTGTTCCTCTTTCTCCACATCCTCGCCAGCACTTGTTGTCTCTTGAGTTTTTAATCTTAGCCATTCTGACTGGTGTGAGGTGGAATCTCAGGGTTGTTTTGATTTGCATTTCCCTGATGACTAATGATGTTGAACATCTTTTAAGGTGTTTCTCGGCCATCCGAATTTCTTCTGGTGAAAATTCTTTGTTTAGCTCTGTGCCCCATTTTTTGATAGGGTTATTTGTTTCTTTGCGGTCTAACTTCTTGAGTTCTTTGTATATATTGGATATTAGCCCTCTGTCGGATGTGGAGTTGGTGAAGATCTTTTCCCACTTTGTTGGTTAATACTTTTTAAGTGGAGAATCATGCTTTATTTTCAGCAGCGCTGATGACTCCATATGTTCTCCTTATCTATAGCAACCCTTGTTTACTTGTCTTTTGATGAGTAATTCTGTTATCCATGTGATTCTCATCAGTATAAACTGATGACTAGTGATGCACCCAATACTATATATCATCTCTTAAGTGCCTACTCAAATCATTTACTGTTTTGCATTTCAGGTCTTTCAAATAGTTTTTGGTTTTTTCATCTATGTTTTTGGTGTCACATCCATGAAACCATTGCTAATGTCAAAGTTAGCAAGTTCTTCCCTTGTGTTCTCCTAAAATATTTTATGACATGGGGGTGTTATATTCTAAGTCTTTAATCCATTTGACTTGATCTATGTCTATGCTGGATTTATATCAAGAGAATAAACAAAAGCTTTATTTTGAAAAGAAAGAAAATTTAAACATTTTGAAATGAGTAAATTTGAGGCATCCGTCTTCATTCTTTTTCTCAAAGCTGATACGATGATTCATGGACTGTAGAACACCACAAAATTATGTTTATTATTAATTTGGGTATCTTAAAATATTCTTTCTTCAAAAATATTTATCGGGATATACGTGAATTGTAATATGAAACATATATACCTTTTGCCTACAAAGGCCAGAAGCATTCAACACAGAATTGTTGTTTGTTGTCTGATGTAGATGATGGGAACTGAGCCATCTCTCTAGTCCCTATTAAAATGTCTTCAATTTATTTATATTTTATTTTTACATTTATTTGGCTGTGAGACAGGAAAGCATGTGCCAAAGAACATGTGTGTGGAGCAGAGGAAGAGGTTCAATTGCTTCTCTTCTTCTTTTATATGGTTCCCGGTGGGGACTCAGACCATCATGTTCTGCAGCAAGTACCCTTGCCTACTGATTTGTCTTGCTATTCTCTCTCTCTCCGCCTCTCCCTCTCCATATGTCCCTCTCCCTCTCCGTATGTCCCTCTCCCTCATTTACTTCTCCCTCTCTTCCTCTCACTCTCCCTCTTTCTCTTTGTCTCTCTGTCTCCTCTGTCTCTGTTTCTGTCTCTTCCTCAATTTTAACTATGTTATATTTGATTGAGTGAGGGGTTCATTGTCTAAAGGTGCTTGTTGCACAGGCCTGAAGACCTGTCTATGACTCTTGGACTCATATAAAGGCAGAAGGTAACAACTGATGCCTTAAAAAGTTGCATGGTTATAACATACTTGTTTAGCATATATGACTACATCATGTACACAACTATAACACACAGAGAGAGACAGAGACAGAGACAGAGAGAGGTGGGGTATGATAAATGATAATTTAAACTTAAACCCTCTTGAATATCCCATTTACTTTTTTGGAGCAAAAACTCATTCCCGATTGACAAATGGATATTCTGCCACTTATGTTATATACATATGGTGGACTACTGGCCAAGAAGAAGAAATTATAAAAGAATATGGATAAAACTTGAAAATATTATGCTTAGAAAGTAAACCAGTCCCAGAAAGACAGTGATATGTGAGTCTGCTTATGTGAGGTATAAACAGGAGCCAAATTCACAAAGCAGGATAGAGCTTGCCTGGCAGGGCTTTGTGTGTGTGTCTATGTGTGTGTGTGTGTGTCTGTATGTGTGTGTGACAGAAATTAGTTAGCAATCAATAGCTATTTATTTTCTGAGAAGCAGTATAAGTTAAAGATTTGCTGTACAATAATAAACTTATACTATATAACATTGGACTGGACTGTCTAATATTTTGTTGTGACTCAGGTTAAGCCTTCTTAACACAAGAAATGCAGTTCTTGTTGATGTTGTTGTTGCTGCTGCTGCTGCTGCTGGTGGTGGTCTTAAAGCTTCTAATATAGGTAATGAGTGAGTGAGAACCAAACGTTTAAAAACAAAACTACTGCAACTTGACTGAAAGCAGATAACATCTGCGGCTTGACAGTGAAATCTGACCTTAGATGACAGCCGTAGATGCTGTCCTTCCAAGGGGTTAGAGCTTTGCTTCTGACTCCCGTTTGTTCAGATTGGAACGGAAATCTACAGAACACAGATGGGAAGCTTAGCAACCACAGTGGTGATGGCATGACTATTTCCAATATCTGCGTTTGATCCCATGTCCACACTTCTAAGTCCACACAAGACAGACCGCTGCCCAGGTGCTCACACTCCCTCCTGTTCTTGTAGTGAGTGGCAGCTCTGGCCTCTCTGACCACCGTGTAATGGGACATGGCTGTATTTTATTCCAAATTATAGTTGTTGCCTCAGACCCTTCTGTTTCTACATATCAGTTTATTGGCTGTGGAAGAAATTCACATTTCAAGGATGTATCCAAGTGGCTGATTTTGGCTTTCTAATTGAATTACATAGGAAAAAATAATGTGTAAAATCTGTCCAGAGTCACACATTTTATATGTGTGAATACAAATCATTATTCATTCAACAGGGTTTTCAATATTGGTACATTAGACCTAGTTGCATCACAGAACTTCTGGCTTGGTAAATATTTTAACAAATATTTCATAAATCTGTCTATAAGTGGCAAAATATAAGATGGGATCTATTATTATAGCTAAAATTATTTTTAGAAAATAAAAGTTTATAACTAATGAGAAATTATGGTAAGATATCATAATTAAAGAACTTAGTAAGTTTAGTTTATATTACAAGAGGTCAAGTGAATTTGACATTATTCCAGTTTTCCAACTATTTATCATTTTTATTTTCTAATATAACAATCTCACCTTTAAAAATGTGTATGTTCACTCTTCTTCATGTATTAAACATTCAAATTCCAGAAATATAGCCCACATCATTATAACTCATATTACATAAAGTATTACCGGGAATAAAATTAAATAAAAATTAAATAAAAAATTAAATAAAAATAAAAATTATTACACAAAAGTAATGAAAGCTATTTTATTTGTAAGTATTACCTTCATTTTAAATGTTGAAACCTTCAAGGCGGAGTACACATATCACTTTGAAAACTGAAATGTAGGTTTTTGTAATTTTATTTTCTTATGAGGAATATAACCACAGAATTTTGTGCTTTACTTATCAGCTGAAACTTAACAACCATAAAACTATGGCCATTAAAATAAAAAACATAGTGATATTTATAAGTATATACATAGGTATCATTATCAAATACATGTTACCATATAACCTTACCTATTACCATATATATATATATATATATATATATATATATATATATATAGTTAACAGACCATGTTATATGTTATATATATGCAACAACTATATCTATATATAGTTATATATACATATATATATATATTCAAATTTCCTTGAAAGTTGTCATAGCAAGTACTTTAAAGAAGATAGGATTTTGAGAAAAACTTTGAAAAATATTAAAGAAGAAGCAATATGAATTATCAATTTGGGGGATTCTCTTGCACACATAGTAAGATTTTAAGACAAAGTATTCATGCTGCAAAAATAAATATTAAACATAAAAACATTTATATAACATAGGAACTCCATACTGAGATACATAGTGTGGTTCTTTGGATGAGAAGCACTCCCATAGGTTCCTATAGTTGCTTGCTTTGTTCCTAGCTGGTGGAACTGTTATGAAAAATTAGGAGGTTTGGGTTTGTGTGAAAAGGTGTGACACTGATTCTGAGCTTCAAGGTTTCAAAAGGCCTGGTTTCTCTTGGTCTCTGTCTCTGTCTTTCCATCTCCCCCGACCTGTGTGTGTGTGTGTGTGTGTGTGTGTGTGTGTGTGTGTGTATTTTGCCTGCAGATCAGATCAAAGCTTTGATACTGCTCCTGTACCTACCCTGCATTCCTACAGGATGTCATGATTAATGCAATTATGTTCACTTACTCACCCTCTAAGACTACAAAAACAAGTCTCCATAAGCTCCCAGTAAGGGCTCTGTTTTATATGATGCCTCAGTAATGGTCATGGCATATTCTCAGTGAAAAATAACTCAAGCAAATCAGTAGCCTCCCTCTACTCAAAGGAGAAACAAGATGAGAAAGAAATTAGGGAAATGACACCTTTCACAATAGTCCCAAATAATATTTCATACCTAGGTGTGACCCTAACAAAGCAAGTAAAAGATCTATATGTCAAGAACTTTAAGCCTCTGAAGAAAGAAATCAAAGAAAGTCTCAGAAGATGAATCTCTCATGTTAATGGATTGGCAGGATCAATATAGTAAAAATGGCCATCTTGCCGAAAGCAATCTACAGATTCAATGAAATCCCCATTAAAATCTCAAATCAATTCTTCATAGATCTAGAAAGAGCAATTCTCAAATTAATCTGGAATATCAAAAATCCCAGGATAGCAAAAACTATTCTCCACAACAAAAGATCTGGGGGAATCACCATCCCTGCCCTCAAGCTCTACGATAGAGCAATAGTGATAAAAATCTGTTTGGTACTGGTATGCAGACAGGCAGGAAGACCCAGAAAAGAACTCACACATTTATGGTCACTTAATATTTCACAAAGGAGCTAAAAACATGCAGTGGGAAAAAAAGACAGCACTTTAAACAAATGATACTGGATCAAATGGAGGTCTGCATGCAGACAAATGCAAATCAACCCATTCTTATCTCCTTGTACAAAGCTCAAGTCCAAGTGGATCAACAATCTACAAATAAAACCAGACACACTGAAGCTTATAGCGGAGATAGTGGGGGCAAATCTTGAACACATGGGCACAGGGGAGAAATTCTTGAACAGAACACCAATGGATTATGCTCTAAGAACAAGAATTGGCAAATGGGACCTCATGAAATTGCAAATCTTCTGTAAGGCAAAGGACACAGTCAATAGGACAAAATGGCAACCAACGAATTGGGAAAGAACCAATGACCTTTACTAACCCTACATCCAATAGAGGGCTAATATCCAATGTATACAAATAACTCAAGAAGCTAGTCTCCAGAGAATCAAATAACTCTATGAAAAATGGGGTACAGAACTAAACAGGGAATTCTCAGTTGAGGAAACTCAAATAGCTCTAAAGCACCTAAAGAAATGCTCAGCATCCTTAGTTATAAGGGAAATGCAAATCAAAATAACACTGAGATCCTACTTTACACCAATCAGAATGACTAAGATGAAAAACCCACAGGACAGCAGATACTGGAGAGGATGTAGGGGAAAAGGAACTCTTCTCCATTGTTGGTAGGTTGCAAGCTAGTAAAACCACTCTGGCGATTCCTCTGAAAATTAGACATAGTACTACAGGTGGGCCCAGATAAACCACTCCTGGGAATATACCCAGAAGGTGCTCTTACATGTAATAAGGACACATGCTCCAATATGTTCATAACTGCCTTATTTATAATAGCCAGAAGATGGAAAGAACACAGATGTCCCTCAACAGGGCAATGGATACAGAAACTGTGATAAATATATATAATGGAGTACTTACTATTCAGCTATTAAAAGCAATGAATTCATGAAATTCTTAGGCAAATGGATGGAACTAGAAAGTGTCATCCTGAGTGAGGTAACTCAATCACAAAAGAATGCACATGGTAAGCACTCACTAATAAGTGGATGATAGTTCAAAAGCTCAAAATAAACAAGTTACAATTCATCCAGGACTGAAAGCTCAAGAAGAAGGAGGATTTAAGTGAGGGTACTTTGGTTCCTCTGAGAAAGGGAACATAATCTCACAGGAGCAATAAGGGAGACAATGTGTGGAGCAGAGACTGAAGTAAAGGACACCCAGAGACTGCCCTACCTGGGGACTCATCCTATAAACAGTCAACAAACCCTGACACTATGACAAGAAGCATACACCAAAAGGAGCATACCATGGTTGTCTCCAGAGGGACACTGCCAGAGCCTTACAAATACAGAGGCAGAAACTAGCAATCAACTATTGGACTGGGCATGGGGTCCCCAATGAAGGAGCTGGAGGGTGGTCCGGAGGAGCTGAAGGAATGTACAGCCCCATAGGAAGAACAATGACTTTGGTCACCCAGACACCTCAAGACGCCCAGGGACTAAACTATCAACCAAGGGACACACATGATTCCAGCCAAAAATGTGGCAGAGGAAGGCCATCTTGGGCATCAGTGGGAAGAGTGGTCCTTGATCAAGTAAAGGCTCAATAGAGGCCCCAACAAAGGGAAACAGAAGGGGAGGAAGTGGGAGTGTGTTGGGTGGAGGGTCATATACATGGAGGCAGTGCGTGGGCGGAGGGGTTGGGGTTCTTTTGGAGGGGGGAAATGGGAAAACGTTTTACCATTGGCAATGTAAATGAAGATGATATTCAATAAAAAAAAGAAAAAGAAAAGAAAATGGGATGCCTGCCAAAGAAAATGCAGGTATATTATGCAGGTGTATTTCCAAATAAAAGCTATACAAAGATGGCATGCATGAGATTTCGATTTAGTGGTACATATTGACCTCAGGGCCTTGTGCATCATTGGCAACTGTGTTGCTGAGCCTGTACCACAAGATCATCCACAAGTATCCCAGATGAAAACACCTAATAGACAAAGCATCAAAAGAACATAAAATATGGAACAATCTTTAAAAGCCAGTTGTCAAAGAACGAAAGCCTAAATGAGTGAATAAAGCAAGAAATATAACATAACAATGAAAATAACATACTCGCTCACGTATTTAAACACTGAATTCCTTTCAATAAAGTGGGAATCTAAAAGGAGTATTCTACAGTAAAAAATCCATGAACAAATGATCATTAAATCATCTACTGAATTTCACATACTATATAAATAGCAATAATATAGTAAGATAAAAACAATTAGACTTGATGTTATATACAACCTATAGATATAAAAGAATCACCAGAGTTGGTGGTATATAAAGCCCATAGATGCTATTTTTCACAGTGTGGGAGCAAATATACGCTTCCTTGGTCTTGCTCAACTCATTTCTTCAGCAAACTCCTTTACTAAATATATGGCTTTCTGCTCCACAGCAAATGTCCATTGTAGCTTTTTCATTCAGTCCCTCCATGGCAGAAATTTCTCTTAGACTACTCTAGAGATTCTTCACTCAAGGCTCACAAACCAGCTCTCCAAATTTTCTTCTCTGACATCTATCATGATTGGAAACCATAAAAATTAAGAATTTGGGGCTCTCATAATCTGTTCAAGAAGCTGACCTTTACAAGAAATTACATTTAGAAATTGCTTCGGTCTTCATGTTCAAATATTTGTCATGAGCATGTGCCATCATGTAGAATTTAAGGTCACAAGATTAGCTGTGTTTAGATCAGCACCTTTCTGATTGTTTTGTTGCACAAATTTGTGGTGACCTCAACATTGAGCGTCATGAGAGCAATACTATGACTGTCTTTTTCTTTTTTTTATTCTCCTTCTTTTATTAAATATATTCTTTATTTACATTTCAAATTATTTCCCCTTTACTGGTTTTCCCCTCACTGAAAGTCCCATAAGCCCTCCTGCTTCCCTGTCCTGGTATTCCCCTACAATACTGCATCAAGCCTTTCCAGGATGAGGGGCCTCTTCTTCCTTCTTTTGGAGATCATTTGATATGTGAATTGTGAGCTTTCTTGGTCATTAGTTGTTAGTTTGGGGATTAGGAGAAGGTGAATTATTGCTATATTTTTCCATGTGTGGACTAAGTAATCTATGAGATAAATGTGTAGCATGAACAGACATTATGCAAAATTATCCCATTCTTTTAAAATTTCTCATATATAGTCTACATTTCCTAAACATCAACTTCTACCAATGGAACATAAAAACTATAGCATCCAACAGGATGAAGAAATTTAATATTTTTTTCCACTGAGTAACTTAAACAAATTAAAAACAGAACTTTGAGACCCAACAGGATTTATGTGCATATGAGTTGTGGGAGTATGCATAAGATCTGTACAATTTCAACTCTGACAGTGTCTCAGCACTGACAGAGGGATGTGAACACCAGCACCTAGCCCTAACAAGAAACTATCCCTAAATGACAGCTGCTGGCAAAAGAAAATTTAGTTTTTCTCCAATGGAGTTTCACTGAGGACATTAAATACATCTGTGGGCAGGCTCCAGGCCCAGGGGAAAATAGCCAACACAAAATTAACTTGAATAGTTTTTTTGTAGGTATAATTTTGTCTCATATTACTTTGTGTGAAGATTTTTTCCTTAGTAATACTGACCTTTTGATTGTATGTTATGTTTTTTTTTTTAATTTTGTGTTTTTATGAGTTTTGTTTGTGAATGTCTATGTGCAGGTGTTCTTTGTGCTTTTAGTGTGCACGTGTGTGTGTGTGTGTGTGTGTGTGTGTCTTATGTTTTTCACTTTTGTTTTCTAAAAAGAGAAAAAGAAGGCCTGAAGTTGGATGGTGGGAAGTTAGGGAGGTCTCAGGGTACATGCAGAAGGGGAAGCAGTGATCAGAATAAACAGCATGAAAAGATTATTTTCAGTAGAATATATAGGCAACTATAAGATATATATCTGAGTAATTGTATCTACAAAGAAATATTAAAGATATAGATGCTATAGAGATTATATAAATATAGGAATATATAGTTTATTTATAAGGATATTAAGATCAATATGTACAAATATTTGTATGTACCAGATATTCATAAATACATAAACAGCATTTAAACTTAAATAAAAGCTTTGTAAATGACTGTTAAGGTTTGAACTGACTGACTGAGATATTACTGTTATTTGAAATTGGAGATATCTTCTGTTATTATAGCTAACTGAGGTCAAAAGTATCCTTACTATGTTTTATAAAGGTGAGATTTTGCAATATAATTTGCATTATTTAAACTCAGTCACCACTAGGTTTTATAATAAATTCTGGTGATCTCATTTACCAGTTCCAGGATACTTTGGGAATTATATAGTGCAAGAAGGAATGATCATCGTCTATTTTAAAACATAACAAAATTGCCATATTTTTTTCTTTAAAACTTAGCATTTCG
Organism: Apodemus agrarius; assembly: GCA_964023405.1. Lineage (NCBI taxonomy): Eukaryota > Metazoa > Chordata > Mammalia > Rodentia > Muridae > Apodemus > Apodemus agrarius. The sequence goes on from OZ030013.1 coordinate 45,356,163, forward strand.
AAATAATAAACATCCATAACAAGTTTCTTAAGATTAAAAGAAAAACATTTTTTGTCCAAAATTTGAACCAACCAGGAAAAGAGATTTGGGGTAATTTTTTCCTTGTTATAGAATGCATTACACCTTCAAGATACTGAACATTGTATGGCAACTTGGATCACTGATGCTACGTCCCCATTGCAGTGACCCTGGCATGCTGGTATAGCAATGGGATGACTTCTTCCTCTGTAAAATTGGATAAACTCTCTATTTTCAAGAACTATTTTTCATTCTTCCTTTATTATTGAGACCTGTGAGTTGTAACAGGACATATGCATTTTCCTTTAGAGTTAACTTCCTAATCTTCCTTATAACCAGGTGCTATGTGAGACAATATAGATAAACATCATATAAGAGATATATGAACATTGTTTCTCAGTCTATTGTGAAATGCAAGTAGCTGACTTGTTTTTCATTTACCCATCCTTGCTTACTTTCAGCAAATTCAGAAGCAGCTTCTCTGGTTGCAAAGGTAGAAATGTGCACTTGAGGGTAGTGTGTCTCATGTCTGGGACCTGGTAGTTAACAGAGGGCAGAGATTCTATTTTCTGCATGAACTACCAAACAAAATGAAAATAAATATATATGGCATTATAATTTTGCTTTCTTTCTGTTAGTCCATTAGTCTATGTTTGTACCATAAAATATATTACTTCAAAGCATCATGATGAGAGTAAATGCCCTACAGTGAGCAAAGCATCACAGAGTGATACTTGACAAACACTAAACTGTATGAAAGTGCTTGGCAATACTTCTACATTTATTGCTACCAATTTCTGAAACTCTGCACAGCCAGAAAAATACCAGTAGATTAAACCCTCAGATTGAGTTATTGTTGAAAAATGGTCTAACACCATGATTAAGCCCTTAACATTGTACTCACATAATATTGACCAAGATATATTATACTTTTCAAAGTATCACAAAATTACAGGAGAAAATAAGGTAAAATAATTTTGAAAACCTGCATTACATTCAGTATATTCCAGTTATTTTTCCAAGAAATGCAGAAAGTTATAGAAAATTAATGCAGTTGATTAATGGTAGAGTCTTTAGAGTTAGCCTTATGTTCCTGCTCAGAAACTTTAAACCCAGAAAACTATTACAATTTTCAGAGTGTGTGATCTTTACCAATAAGAAGTTACTAGTTATTCAGCTGAAGTACAACAACTACACCTTCTCTGTGTCATGTGTTAGGGCTGACTGCTCTAAACCAGAGTTAGTAATCACTACACCTTGGCTGCAGTGTTTGGTACTATAACATAAATCAATAAACACATAGCATCTGTGGCCACTGCAAGTATGTATTTAGGGGGAATAGAACTTGTATGAATCCTACCACTGTATCTAGATGTACCAGATATCACTGTGTATTTAATTCTAAATGGTTAAGAAAGTGAGATGCTATAGCTGCTGCTTGATGACATCAAAAAAGAGCCCGAAGAAAGATAAAATTCACATATACAAACAAAAAAGCAAAAACAAAAACAAAGAAAATAAGAGTATAGAGAATTTAAGGTGAGGTCTTTTATAGACCCAAGGAACCCACAGACATTTAGTTTTACAAAATCCACCGTTAAAGTATGAACTAGTTTGATCTCTTCATTATTATTGGTTGATATCAAAGGTGTCTTAACTACCCTGTTACATTTTTGTGTAAATACAATCATGAAAGAAATGTAGTGATGTGCATTTTATAGTGAAAAGCTAGAGGTCATGATATTTACATGTCCTAAAAAACTTTTGGAATGCTGTTAAAAGGATTTCCATGAATATTTGTATATAATTAACCTGTTCTATGTGTTCTTTTAATGTTAGTATCTGTGTTTTCTGAAATCCAATGTATGATGCTGGATAACTTCTAGGAGTCTGTGAATTTGAACACAAGAGTTACTCTCTTGAGTAGTCTTTTTAATTTTTTATATTTTATAGATGAAACACCTGTATATTATAAATCAAACTATATCTAACTATATTGTTAGCTCATTTTAGCAAATGTTGGCACTTAGGAAATCTCTTGCAAGAATTTGAAAGGTGTGAAAATGTCCACTTACAAACTTTGCCTCTGAAATCATTCAAAGAGATCTCAAACAGGGTAAGCACAGCCCAGAATACAATTAAATGGCTTACATAAAATGGTGAATTCAAGATGAAGAGCAGAAATGTACTGGGAGAAAGGAAGGTTAGCTTTAATTAAAACGGAGCCTTGGGAGTTAAAAAGTAGCATTCGTGAAAAGCCAAATCCATAGGGTGAGATTTCAATGAAGTCTAATCACAACCTTTGACTGAACAGCACACTAGGAGAATTCATGAGTAGACACAGCCTCCGGCCAACAGATGCCTCTTACACACAAAGAATGTCACATCATATGCTCTTTAATCCAAACATCTCTTAAATAGTCACAGTGGAAAAACGCACGAACTGATTTTGCTTTTGTTAACCATTTTTCCTTTTATGAAATGGCTGGCCATTTGGCCACCATAGATTTCTGTGTAAAATTAGCACTACTTCCAGATAGGATCACTGTTTTGTTTTTTTTTTTTAAAGCCCATGTTACAGATAAGAGTTACTCTCAGAAGCATTTTTTGTAGGTCACTGAACTAGCAAATACCAATTTGGTTAATGAGTTAAAATTTACATGCCATCATGATCTGTAGTAGAAAACTAAAAAAAAAAAATACAGGAAAAAAATGTCCTTTGTAAAAGCAAAAGGCAACTTACAAAGAAATACAATGGTGAAAGACATGGATAATTTTTCAAGAACAGGAGAAAGAAGTTTTATCACACTCTATTGGATTCCCTCCACCCGCAGCCATCCCACATGTATTCAGATATAACACCATGGGTTCTGAGCTCTGAATTCACGTCTGCGTCTCCCATATTCTGCTTCTGCAGTGAAACTCCTTTTAGCTTCTGTGCATTCACAGTATAAATAGACGTCTATATCTCTTAGGCTTGCTATGAGGATTAGGAAAATGTGAGTAAAATGTTTTCAGTATTAAAAAAAGTAACTTAATGTCTATGTAAAATCATTCAGTGAATGGAAAAAAAAAGATTGTTATTGGTATGGGGATTCAGAAGAACGCCTCAGGAGTACACAGTATAAAAATTGTAGTTTCATATATTAATTCATTTATTTCTATAGCATGAAACAGGAAGGGTTGAAGTTCATGTTGTGGAGCTACTCATGACAGCTTTATAATATTCAAATCTGGCTTCATCAATAATCTTGGGCTTCCACATGGAATAAAGTCAAAGATGATAAAAAGCACACTGATTATCATTGCAAACACAATTTATGGGCGAAAGTAGTTCTTTTCCATTGTGAAATTCACACCTTTCACACATACACCAGTGTGCCTGCACATACCAAAGGAAAGTATGATCATTGTGGACTTTTTTATGGCCCTTGCTACTGCAGTCACTCCAGCCTACATGGCCCATGTACAACACTTCTCATGTAGAAAATACTTAGCTGTTCCTTTCTCAAAGAAACAAACCAAAGTCTAATCCACATAAAAACCGAGGGACTCTGGATGATTTTAACCTTCCCCTACTATATCTGCTCAAGCCCTAGATAGGAGAGCAGATGTTCTTTGGTTCCTACCATATTCAGTATACATAACACAAAGGGCAAAGCATAGAGTTTTACATTGCCATAAAAGAAAAGGGGAGTAGGGACACTTGGTTATTGGACAATTGTACCCTGATTTCTGAGTCTTTCATGGAAATGATCTCTTGCTGGCAGCCAGGAAGGTTGTTTGACTGAGTACTACTTTATTTCAAATTACATGTTCCCTCATTCTTTTCCAACTTTTGTCTTTACAGCTAACTTGAAACTGACTGATATTTGGTTATGAAAGAAATCTTTATATTTCACGCACATGAATATGCACACACACACACACACACACACACACACACACATTTCTTTACTGCCCCTATATGATCATTATAGACAAGGCAATGAATATTACTATTTTCACATTTGAAACACTACTGAATTATAATTTAACTTGCCTTACTTGGATTTAACTTAACATACTTGGGCTTAACATGTTTAAGTTTCTTCAGGTTCCTAAATATCAGTGTCTCCTTGCACTGGATATCTCTTTCTTATTTAAGAGTCCAGCAGACCATTGAGGGTAATACATCCCTCATTTTGCAGTAAGAGACATTTAATTCTTCTAAAAATGAGCAATGTTTTTGAGAACTTAGTGGTAGAAGATCAAAGGACAACTATTTTGGGCTCAAATGACATTTCTTTTATCTTTATGATTGGCTTATGACTCGGAGCCAGGTACCCAGGAATTTGTTTGGGAGGTTAAACTATAGACTTCAACCCTCCCAAAGAAATTGGGGTCAACCCAATTACTGTACTTGTGGCATATATAGAAGATATTCTTTTTTTGTAAGACTGGCAAGAAGATATCAAAAAGATTAGCATCCCCAAAGGGCAATAAAATAATTCATAATTACAGTTTTCTAAAGTAAACACCATATTAAAAGATAGTTCAGAGGCTTGAAGCCAAAGAGAGAACTGTCCAACATCTAATCAAATTAAGAAGAGGCCTCAGTCAAAAGCCACCTAGGGAAAATGTTTAATGATCATTTGACCAACTTTAATAAGAGGTGTTTAAAGTCAACTTGCAAGGTCACCAAAAATACAAAGGGCATGGGAAACTATTCCCAGCAGTGTGCTTTCATCATTCACTTTCTCTATATGTTACACAATGTACATAATACATATCTAATTGAAAGTTAATATCTTCCTTGCCCTGGTGATTTAGCCCTTTCCATGATGTGAAAGTTAGTTTCTGGTGGTTCCTTTTTTTCTTCCAATACAAGGAAACTATCAACATAGGTAAAAACACAGATATCAACTAACTAAAGATAGAAAGAGGAAATAATAAGAGCTTAACAAGTAAGGAATACTAAGAGAAAATAGATATAGCCATCATCAATAGTCTATAACCAAATGACAAAAACTTCAATAAAAAACACATGGTAGGCAATGTTGGAGAAAATCATTTATATTTCAGATTAAGTATTTAAGTATGTTAGTTTTCAAAGCAGAAACCAAGTACAGGTATTTATACAGAAAAAGATATTTTTTTAAAAAAATTAATTTTGTTTCAATTTGTAAAATATCTTGGAGAAAATGTATCTTTAAATGTTCACCTAAATCAATGAAAAATTATCTTGGAAGGTAAACTGCCAAAGCTAGTAGGCGGGGGCTACAAGTGTCTGCAGATTCTACCAATACCTACACAAAAACTTCAACCAGAGCTAATAGCAATACTGTATGTAGTGGTTTTGTCTCTTTGCTGTTCCATCATCCTCAGAAGGACTTATTGCTCAGTAATTTTTGTGACTAGAAATCAAATAAAAATCTGGAACGACTGTGTCATATTAAGGACAAGAGCATCTAATTTTCATGTTACTTGCAAGAAAGTCTGAGGTCATATGGTTTCCGTGGCTATTAGTTCTATACCCATGGATGCAAACTATGACAGAGAGAATTGACTTGGAACAGATTGCATGGTAATGTCTATGGATGAATATTTCTTATCATTACTTAATAAGCAATGCAAATGAATACATATTATACAGTATCACAATATTAAGCTGAGATAATCTGAGGTATGTAAGGTGTGTGCAAATAAGACAGCAATATAGAGGAAGCTTGAGCATCTTCTTAACTTCATGTCTACTACGTGTCCTGCCTCTCTATCAATTAACCGCAGAGCCTCAAATTATACTCTTTCTGGAATTTTAAATTTCAGAAAAATGATGAATTTTATATGATAAAGAAGGTGATACATAGGAAAAGTGTAGTTAGGGATATATATATATATATATATATATATATATATATATATAGAGAGAGAGAGAGAGAGAGAGAGAGAGAGAGAGACATGATGAGGATACCATTCCAAGGTTGAAAAGCATCCTGAAATAATAAGAAATAACTTGTTTAAGCTAAAAATTCAAGGCAGCTTGTAGAAAGTAATTTCTTTGTTTTAAAATGCATTTCTTATTTAAAGTATCTGAAATTCATTCATTTCTATTAACTGCACTTCAGGGTGGGCCAGTAGTTGTACAACACAAAACAAACTCAATGGTATTTTTCTAGATATTTTGTCTCTGTTGGTTAGGGCTTTGGAAAAATAGTGTCTCTTTAGTCATTTACTTATACCTATGCTGGGGGATCAAGCCTTCACAGGACCAAGGGCCTCTTCTCCCATTGATATCCAACAAGGCCATCCTCTGCTACATATGCAACTAGAGCCATGGATTCCTCCATGTGTACTCGTTGGTTGGTGGACAGCTCTGGGGGTCTGGTTGGTTGATACTGTTCTTCCTATGTATATTTCGTTTCTGTGGAAAGAGTTGTGTGCGTGCATGTGTGTGAGTGTGTGTGTGTGTGTGTGTGTGTGTGTATCTTTTTGGTTTTGTTTGTTTTCTTAAAGTTAGAGAAAACAAAGTTAAGTGGGTAGGCTGGTTGGAAATAATATTTGGGAGGAATTCAGGGAGGAGAAATTATGATTAAAATATATTACATGAAAATGTTTTTCCAAAATGGAGTTTTCTTAGAAAGATTTATAGTCTAGAAAAGACCCAATGTTCTTAATGATTTATCAATGGAAACATTAGTACAAATTTGAAAGTATAATTTTTTATTGTATATTTTATTTATTTACATTTCAAATGTTATCCACTTTCCTGTTTTCCTCTCTGGAAACCCCTTATCCCATTCTTCCTCCCACTGCTTCTATGAGGGTACTCCCCCACCCATCCATCCACTCCTGCCTCCCCACACAGTCATTCACCTACATTGGGAGATCAAGCCTTCACAGGTTTGGGTGCCTCTCCTCCCACTGACGTCAACAAGGCCATCCTCTGCTACATATGTGACTGGAGCCATGGATCCCTCCATGAGTATTGTTTGGTTGGTGGTTTTGTCAAGGGAAACAGCTCTGACAGTTCTGGGAGTCTGGTTGGTTGATATTGTTCTTCTTCCTATGGGTTACAAGTGCCTTCAGCTCCTTCAGTTCTTTCTCTAACTCCTCCTTTGAGGACCCTGTGCTCAGTCCAGTGGTTGGCTCTGAGAATCTGCCTCTGTAGTTATCAGGCTCTGGAAAAGTCTCTCAAGAGACAATTCTCTCAGGTGCCTATTATCAAGCACTTCTTGGCATCTGTTGTAGTGTTTGGGTTTGGAGTCTATATAAGGGAAGTATCTTCAGGTGGGACAGTCTTTAGATGGCCTCTCCTTCAGTGTCTGCTCCACACTTTGTTCCCATATTTCCTTCTGTGAGTATTTTGTTCCCAGTTCTAAGGAGGACCTAAATACCCACTTTTTGCTCTTCCTTCTTCTTGAGCTTCATGTGGTCTGTGAATTATATATTTGATATTCTGAGCTTTTGGACTAATATCCACTTATCAGTGAGTACATATCATGTGTGAATTTTTGTGACAAGGTTACATCACTCAAAATAATTCCATCAATTTGCCTAAGAATTTCAAGAAGCCATTGTTTTTAATAGCTGAGTAGAACTCCAGTGTAGTCATCGGATCGGCACCATTGTAAGTATATTTTCTTATTCATGACATAAACATTTGAATCTTCAAATTCTATTGCTTTATATCAATAAGCATCATGGAAATTATCTTGGTGAAAAGAATATATCTGATATCCCTGAAATTGTACTTGCTTACATTCAACTGTCTCCTCATAAAACTGTTAAATTTAGAAAACAAATAGAATGAAAAAAATTGAATAAGTGTTTTGAAACAATAAAAAACTATTTTTTTCAGTTAGATAGAATTTTACATCTTCACTTGATGTCTTCAAAGTGATGTTTAGTTAATGTGTTTCCAGACAAATACTGGGAAAGGAATAAAAAAACTTAAAAAAGAGTATGTGATGGTGCTAATAGTTAGTGATTGCCATAACTTACAGCTAATTAAACTAAACCCAATCTCCTGGACACAACTACTAATAACTCATTACACATTTTACATTGTGAATTTATGTGTGTGTACACACACACACACACACACACACACACACACATATATATATATATATATATATATATATATATATATAAAATCAGTTTCAACTTCTGAAATACAGTCAGGCAATATTAATCACATTTTATAAATGCAATTCATATTAACATGCTTCAAATCTGTTTTCTTTCCCTCAGTAACCTCTCTTACCTGCAGTCCTCCCAGTAACTCCAGATTCCATTCCATGAGCCCAGAGTCATGTAGTTTGTTAAGTAGTTAACAAGGATTTGCAAACCTTGTCACATGGCCCACAGTTTCTTTCTAGCACATTTTGTCAAAACAATGATAAACACACCAGTGAAGAATTTTAATTAGGCTTCTTGCTAAAAGATGCCAAACATCAGGACATTTTAAACCAACTGGATGACTAAACACATTTTTTAATATCTTCTTCAAATATGAAAATGGAGTATATATTTATGAATATATATTATGTACATAGTATAGCAAGAGACATATATCCAAAATTAGCAGTTATAAGCATAGTATTTTCGATGACAGCGATGAAAAATATCTTAAAACTAAGACCTAATAAATAATATCAGCCAACATATTTATTATGTAAAAATCCACATTATCTAGTAAGCAAAATTTTAATTAGTAAAGAATTTCAAACTCTAACTCCTGTGTCCTTTGTCTATAATATAATTTGTACCAACATCAAATGAAGTCCCCTCTTCAAGGACTGGGGCACAAGGACAGTGAGGAATAAACAAGGGAAATAACCAGCAGTCAGAAAGTAATCCTGCCTTGTTCTCTCAAGGATTGTTTTCTCATTTTACTTTAATGACTACTTAATCAAGATGTATTAATTTCTCCCTGAAATGGTACAAAAAGTCAAGATTAAAATTAAAGCAATTTTACTGCAACTGGAGAATATTTTAAGGGTAGGAAATCTTAATAAATATGATTGATGGAATGACAGTCGCTACAGTAGTTGAGGTAGAGCCGGATATGAGAACAATTTAAACAAAATATGCGCTTAGGGCTTTCAAAGAACAAACCATGCACACATGCTGAACTGTATAATAGTCACCACTGTGTTTACAAGCTGCTTACCATGACTCCAGGGAGCACTAAGTTTTCCCAAGGAATTCAGTGAAACTTGCAAAGCATTCTTAAGATAAAGCTAATATTAATAAATACACATGTTGAAATAATATGATATCATAAAGCAAAGAAACCATTAGTGGTAGAGAACACATTTTATTATTCGGCATAAAGCTGAATCTGTCACAGCTGTCAACCTAAATAATTATTGATGAAGATAATATTAAGATGTGAAAACACTCTTGGGTACATCTATCTCAAATAAAAAATGGTTCTGTTTCATTTAATATTTATAGAAATAGTATATTGTCTATTTTAAAATAATTTTACTGTGTTTGTGATGCAGTTTAAGGTAAAGTGTTGTTTTTTTGTTTTGTTTGTTTTTTAAACAAAACATTCTCTGAAAACAATCCCATTCTCTGAAAGCACTAAGGTACTAGGACATAAAATGTCTAATAAACATCATAGTAGAGCAGGAAATACCTGATAGCAGACCAGGTCACTGATGCTAGACAAAGAACCTGAAATATTTATATATATGTACAGACAATAATTATCAAAAGTATATAAATTTTCTAAAATATATAATATTTGTGTATATGTGTTTCTCAAAATAAATTGTGGTAAACTGGCTATGCAATATTGCAGAAAACTGAAGTTTACCCCCATGAACTGAGCATATATGGAAAGGTCATGTTTTACCAACTGATATGGGAGATGAGAAATAAGCTCCTAGAGTCTTTGATAAAACATGAGTTGTGAAAGTGCTTGGGAAGGAGAGACAAGGTCTATGAAAGAACTTACCAGATACCACCAGTCTTCTTGAGAATGAAGGAAGAGCATGACAGTATTGGTTTCCTAAGATGTCCCTACAAAATCCCTCATTCTTGAACAAATGAAATGGCTCTACTTTGTACATGGGCAAGTTGACAGGATGAGAGACAAATATTAACAGTGAACAGGCAACAACCAGATAAATATTTATACTTTGTATCCATGATGAAATATGAGAGCAGAGTCAATAGCTGCTTGAAACATCACAGCGAGCTGTATACACAAAAAGATGGCCAGAAGTATAATAGGAAAATGTTCAACTGGCTATAGACCCAACCCAAAATGATGGAACTGTGTTACATTAAGCAAAAGAAAACATATTCAGTGTAAGTACATTATCAGGCACAGCTCAACCACATCTCTGCACTCCCTAGCTATACCTAAGAATTTTTGCTCAGTAGCTACTGTGTATTGATACAAGGCTTGACAGAGTCTCAGTTTTACTCTGAACAAAATTAGATTTTTGACACAATGAGGAAATCAGAAGAGTATTTAGAAATGTGAAATGGCCAGAGTCAGATAATAAGCCAAGCATACCATAAGAACCCAAGAACTAACAGTAGGGAGAAATGTGACAAATTCCCCAGTGTTGGAGAAATTCCATATCTAATGGCACAGCCACTGATGAACATTTACAGGTTTCTGGAAGTGCCTGTGTCATTTGTTTTGTTGTTGGCATTATCTCTGTAAACACATTCAGCTGATGTCATTAGGTAAAATACATAATAGAAAATATTGTTGTATACTACCTTCCATCTGGGATAGGGCTTAGATAGAGTGGATGAAATAGAAGGTTACAGAAGTTACACAAAGAAACAACTAAGAGGAGAGGACCCTGGGCCTGTAAAGATTGCTTCCAGTTTAGTAAAGAAACCGAGGGGGGAGGGGGAATTATTGGGGAACAGATGGGGGGGAGAGGAACTATGGGAACTATGGTGGGTGGGAACTGGGAAAGGGGAAAGCCTTTGGAATGTAAACATAGAATATAGAAAATAAAAAAAAAAAGAAACAACTAACTCTGCATGTCTCTCTTTGTCTAGAAAAATTCTGCTTCTCAATAAAATCCAGTTGAAATAATTCTTTAATTATATGTTTCAGAATAATTTCTGGGAGTGTATGTGCTACTAACCTTCGTACACAGACTATACAAAATGCAAACAAACCAAACCAACGTTAAAATCAGAAGGAAGTCTAGGGTACAAGCTGAGGTGACATGATTACTGAAAAGCACAGCTAATGAGAAACATTGGGCCCAAGTTACTTAGGACATTTTAGCAAGCTAAGGTATATGGATTTTCTCTTCTGCAGTGGGAAATTAACTAAGGATTTAAAACAAACAAGGCCGTAATGATCATCTGAGTTAGGGCAGTGGTAGGTCAAATCTAAAAGGAAATGATTAATTTGGAAGCCATTAGAAAAATAATGTAATCAATATATAGAAGATTTGTTTGTAAATATAAAGAAAGCATAGAACTGTTTAGATAAGAATGGAAAAGTGGAGACACATTTTTTAAATAATATATATTATTAGGATTAATCTTCCAAGTGGGTGTTGAAATTGCTAGCAGCTATCTGAACTTTATCCATGAACACATTTTTTTTTAAATCCACAAGGACAATAATTTTTCAGAGACTAGTGATGAATCATAAATGTCAGTGAACATTATGAAAAACACAAGTTCCTATGTCCCTGTATCAAGGATTATAATTTCAATAGTTTGTGCAGCAATAGAAATTTGCATTAAAACAGGACAAATTAGCAAAATCTCCCAATACTGATATTTAGCCAGTAATGCAAAAACACAATGAAAACGCCTCTGCCTTTGGCTACATATCACAAAATTCAAGAGGGATTCTTAATGCATAAACATGCTGAATGACGAAAATAACCAGAAAGCTGTGGGTATAAGTAAACTGTCAAGATAAGAACATCATTACGAGTGAAAATAAATAGATTTTACTTAACACAAAGTTCTAATTTAATTTTAGCTTAAATTACTTTTTAAATTTGGAAGAAAAATCTATTATTCTCTCCATTTCTTTTGTAGTTTTGAATACTTGCTCTGTAAACTGGCTCAGAGATCTTTTCAAGAATTTGCAAAATTGCTGTAGGTAATCCTTCTATAAATATATATTTTTCCTTGCTGCTCTATAAAGCTATGGGTTTATTAAGCTGTCATTTGTTATGTACCATGACTTGACATTTATTAAGCACAAACAATGGTTCAGGTGTTGACAAACTATATTAATTTCTCTGCAGGCATCTTAGTCTTCTTCCCTTTTGTGTATGTGATCCAATTTCCAGGTCCTCATCCCATAAATGACAATCACCCTAATATTTCTGTTTCTACTTTATATTCCATTTGTCACACAAAAGTTTCCAATTAAAATATATGAGCATATAATAAAACAACGTCTTCATTTCTGGGTCCATGAGTGGAAAGAAGAACAATTAGAAAGGTTTGAAGACTGAATTGTATTCACTAGCTACTCTGTTGAGATTTCAAATGGCAGTTCTCTCCTGGAGCAAAGCAATGTGATGGTTATCCAAGGATGAAGAGCAGCAGGATGACTTCAAAGGAAGAATTAACTTCTGAACATAGAACCATGTACAAAAAGGCATAAGATGGGGAATTACCTGTAGAGCCCTGTGGTGTGTCCACTGACATACACATCTTCACCAAGATCATGTGTTTCTGAATTGAACCACAGTCTCCCAGGCACCACAAGCAGGGCCACCAGCTAATACTCAAGAGTCAATGGAGGGAGGACCTGAAAGGCTCCCAGTGTTCAGCAGAAAGTCTGACAGTTCTCTGACATGACAAGCTAAGTACATGAAAGTGGTAAATGACCTGTACCCACCTCTGAACTATTTCAAGCTCTCTGAGTATATATCCAAAACTACATCTATTGATCCTCCTTTCAAAGACAGAAGAAACTGATTTTTAGGAACTCTTTAAAGTGTTGAAAGTAACTGTAAACATCTTCTGAACAGAATTTCTTTCTGAATAAAATTTCTAAAATGGACCAGGAGGTCATTTCCCCTTAGACAATATGGACAGGCAGATAGCTACTATATTACATGGCTGCCACTGGCCGTTAATTTTCCCAGCTAGGATGACCAAGTGGCTGCTCCTTTCTGAAGGTCGGGTCACCATCAGGTCTAAATTTAGCATTCCTTATGACTTTCCTATTAACCTCGGGTCTGTAACCTAACTCACACCAGAGTGCTCCCGCTGAGTGGACAAAGTAAAAACAATGCTCACAATGCTCATTCCCAGTCACACTGAGGGCTACATTTTTTTTTTTGGTGGAAAGGTCGTGTATTCAGAACTGAAATAGGGGAAGAGAGTATCATGAGGTCACTTGATAGACTAGAGGGCAAGTTTTCACATCTGATGGAGAAGAAAGGGCAGAAGTTCAAGTTGATGGAACAATTTTCTGATGGTATGACAACAGCAGGAGATGAGAGGGAGGAGGGGAGAGCAAGGGAAGAGAGGAAAGAAGAGAGGTCTGTGGGTAAGGGAGCTTTTCCCGCAGTGCTGAGCAGCCTGTGTGCTATCACCAGCACTAGCACATGTGACCACTCTAAGGTCATGCTTGTCCATATTATCTGTATCAGTGTAATAACAATAAAAATGATTTTTATATTCACAGTTGGCTTCTTAGTAATTCTACAAAGACAGCGTTGCTCAGTGGCAGGACAGAATGCCTGTATACCTTGAACCTAACATGCAGCGTGGAATTGAAAAAATCCATTTTACATGTTTTGTTTTTCAAAATTAAAACAATAACATTGACACATTAATATCAAGGGAACTCCAGACCACGCAGACAT